>JAFIDM010002131.1:100434901-100486273 GCA_023159025.1 Thereuonema tuberculata
ACAAATTAAATTGGTCTATTTCAGCTATTTAAAAACACATAGCTAAAGCTAATATCGTTCTATTTAACTTTAAAACTTCCATTCTTAATGAAGTTTTAAATTCTACTGAACTTCATTGCGAGGCAAAACTTTATTATCATCGTCATGGTTACTAACATCGTTAACAACGATTGTTGGCCAATGTTGCAGATATTTCTCTTGTCTTATTTTATTGGTTATAATTCTCCATTACACCAAAATTACTTTCAAAGCATTGAATAATATTATTAAATTATTTTACACTATAAAATAATTTTTCTTACAAATAGCTTATTATCTTTTAAATGAATGATTTACACCATATTGTTAATGTATAATTCTTTAACTTCTTTACTAATTTTTAGCCCAACTGGGAGATACAAGTTGTTCTTATGCTCATCTTGTATCTTGTTTTCTTGTACTGTGTTTTTACTTTTCATATTTCTTAAATAAGAATTTATAATATTTTCAATAAATTGAACTGGGTGTTCATTCATGTAAAATTTTGTCTTCATAGAAATAAGTAATTTGTTCCATTTATTTGGATCTTCAGTATAGCTGGTAATCCTTTTTCTGTTGTTCCATATTATTGCTCTCTTTATATTAATATTAATATTGTTGCCCGTCGATTTTGCTAGTTGCCAAAATGGTGCGGAGCGGTTGGGTGGGGGATCTTGTGATGGGTGGACGTGGACTTCACTGCAAGCGTCTGACGGTCCTCGGAGACTCGGCGAGAAGGGCGGGCTTGCTGGCTTCGCAAGACGTCTTCGGCCTCTTCACCGGTAATGCTCGGGGAAGCCGGCGGGACTTTGATCGACTCGACTGCGGGGAAACAGACTTTAACACCGCACTCGAGATGGCTTCGGTAATCCTCTTCGTTTGCCGGCAACGTGTCTTCCGTTCGCCGTGTTTCGGGCGTTTCCTAGCGGGGAGAGCGGACTGGCAACCCTCGCTGAAGTTAGCTTCGGTAATTTTCCCTTTCCTACTCCGGGTGGAGTCTTTGTCATGCGGCAGGTTTGCCGTTAAAACCCAACTGTCCTCTCTGGCTCAGATTAAAGACTTCAATGGGACTTTTCGGCCACGAAAACTCTTTGGGCTTCTGCCCAAAAACGCACTCTGCTTATCTCTCTTCAGGTAGAGATGTCCTCCTATGGCCAGCTGTGGCCAAAAACGAACTCTGCTAATCTCTTTCTCCAGATAGAAATCACCTCCTATGGCCGGCTGTGGCCCAAAACGAACTCTGCTAATCTCTCTCTCCAGATAGAGATCACCTCCTATGGCCGGCTGTGGCCCAAAACTGTCTTACAACGGTAGAACTCCCCATTATATCCCGGAGTCCGGCCTCGACATCACCTCTGGAACGGTCAATTATCCTCAGAGGTGATGAAGAAACCGGGCAACGGGTTCAGGAAAAGTCCACCTCTAGGGGGGAATAGAGAAGGAAAAAACACCAGGTAACAATATTTGAATGAAAATTGACAGTGTTTTTACTTTTGATGGGTTTTTCAAAATATTCGTACGTAATATTATTTTATAAGTTATAATTTCGATGTTATCATCATTTCATTTATTAAATTCCTACATTGAGAAAATTCATCTTTTCAATTTTTGAATTTCTAATTTTGTCTACCTATAAAACTTGTAGGTAGGGTTCATATTAACAAAACAAAATGAGAAACAAGAATAGCACAGGCTTAAACAAATATTCATATTAATTTCGGTGAAGAATTAATTTCTGAAGATAATAAATCATTAATTTTTTCATTATATTGTTCTTTGTCTATTAAAACCATCTTGTTTCCTTTGTTCGCTTGTAAGATCACTACAGATTTATCACTGGTAATATTCTGAACCAATTTAATTTCATGTCCAGATATGTTTCTTCTTGATGACTTAAATATGGTATAAGCCTTCATATAGTTGATACAGTGTTTCTTTGTTATTTTGAAAAAGGTTGGACTTTTTCTCTACTTCAGTCATTACTTTGATTGCATTGATGTCATTTTTGTTAAATTATAATTCTTTCTTAAGGGTTATAAGTTCATCACGTTTTAGAATCCTTTTACTCATATTTTATAAATTTGAGATTCTTTTTAATGTATCAAATATTTTATGTCTCTGTTAAATTTATTGCAGTTAATTTTCATAATTTCTATATATAATTCATCACTAACCAAGTTTCTTATTTTCTTATTAAAGAACAGCTCTTGTTTTTGTAGATAGAATATTTTAGATTGGATTAGCTGAATTTGGTTGTTAAACATATCCCATTTAAATCTTTCGATAATCTTTTAACTAGCGAAATGGGAGTCACATGAAACTTTTCTCTAAAAAATAAGACATTGGAACTTTATACCGAAGACGTTGGATAGGATAAGAATACCTACATTAATACAGAATTATGAATCTAAAAAGATTTCTGAAAGATTTCTTTCTTCCTTTTTCAAGCCTTATTACAACAAAATTATACATGGATATTACATAATTTAATACTAAACAATAAAATATCAGGTTCTCCAGAAACAAATTTTACATGTTGATCAACCGAATTAGCATATCTGTTAAACTGTAAATTTAACTGTCTTTCCGTACCCTTCTATACAATGATTATGTCATCTGCACAACGAAAATATCTATATTGAAGTTTGTTCCACTGTAATAACTCACTATTCCCTAACCCAGTCCTTCGTGTATCAGGATTTTTGCACTGCGCGGCGCCCCAAGTAAGAACATAGGCTTACCTATGTTGCACTGGGCACTTTGGCTGATAAGTTAAAAATATATAATTTATTTAGTTAGTTAGTTACAGTCCTACTAGGTTACACAACCTGTTTTGTAGGTGCCGAATAATTATTTTATATAATACTATACAATAATATAAAACGGGTTAAATTAATAAAACACAACAATATTACAAGTTATGATAACACACATGATGATATAATATTAAAATGTTCATTATTTATTAACAAATTTTTAAGTGAAAATAAATGATCTAAAAATTTCATTTTATTTTTCCGTCGATTTAACAGATATATAATTTTTATTTTTAATACTTTATTTTATCTATTTTTAAGATATCTTCGATTAGTTGACTAAAGATTTTGTATAATATTCTATTATTTCTTAGACCATAGTTATTTTTAGGATTGTTATACATAATTATTTTAGATCAAATATTTCTTGTTTCGTGAGAATTCATTTGCACAATTTTATTTTTAATCTTACTTTTTAAATTAAAAAAGTTTTTAATTATTAATATAAACAGAAATCTTTGTTTTGGTAATAAAATTTTATATTTTTTTTTATATTAATTTGCTGTTCTTTTGACATTTGATTGAAATTTATATGAAACAAAATTCACGAACAATTTACGTAAAAAGTATTAAATAAGTACAGATTTTGAACAATCATATCATTGAATAAATAAATCGTAATTAGTAGGATGGGTGAGCCTGTTGTTCATTACACATCTTCTCAAATATTGGAATCCAACTGTGGACACAGCCACCTTTATTTCCTGTTCCATGTTCATTTTCTTACGATTCTTTGGTTTTATCCCATTGACCGCCGAGAACCCAGCTTCGCACAACTATGACGTTGCAAATGGAATTAAGATTTGATTAAAAAAAGATTAAGATTCCGCTTAGAAGCTGAGATTCATTTGTTACTGATATCCATCAGTCAGTTCCAAGCTGCCACATTTTGTCTTCAGTCGCAAGAAACTCAATAAGATTTTTTTCTTCCGCAGAAATACATTCAGATTAAGCTTTAGCCATGAATCCGTGGGCACTTGGCGATATTATCTTCTGTGCTCTTCAAAACAGATGTTATGTTGCGAGAGAAATCAACTTAATTGGAGATTAAGAAACTTCTCCAACAAGGGAAAACAATCTTTGCCACCATCTTCATTCATTTTTCTTCTTCTTAGATGTAATTTTTTTTTTTCGAAAGGTAAAATCATCTCGACCAATTTCAAATGTGCATGTTGTCTCTCTACAGGGAGAGATTCGACCATTTAACTTTTCAAAGATATCACACAAGTATGCTAGTTTAATCGAAAAAACTGTTTTCACGAAGTGGTTGGCATATTCGTGTTTTTCCTTTTACTGAAAAGTATACATTTCCTACCATACTTCAAACGCATGGAGTGTATTTCCTTGTAAGTCATCCACGACTCCCCAGGATGCCGCGGCGCACAGTTTGGGAGCCCCTTCTCTAAGCAGTTAATGTATACGTTGCATAAAGTGTCAGATATCGGACTCCCCATTGTTAGACCTTTAATCTGACTATTCATTTATCTTTAAAACTAAAATAACTGTTACAACATATCAATTTTTATCAATGTTTGTAGACTGTCTTCGTTGGGTGTCGCAGAGTTACTCTTTGGAGCTACATATACCGTCATTCTGATTTGATATGAGAGGGACATATCATACTGAAGTAAATAGGATAGAGGCCCTTTTCGTGAACTGGAAGGTTCAGTGTCACACGTGCATTTTTATAACGATAAATCACAGGTTATGCATCTAGTAATCTGTTGATTCCTTCCGTCTTTTATCATTTTATTTTAATCCAACGTGAATCAGAATGTATGTAACAATCAGCTTCATCACCCGTATTTGGAAACACTGTCCACATCTTTTCCGAATAACAATATATTCACTGAATTCTCACCTTTGGAAATCAAACTAGCACTCCGGGTTTACGTTCTAGGAGGAAAGACCAATATTGTTGGAAGGTCGTAGGTACGGGTCATTCTAAGAAAACTTTAAATGAATGTCTGTACATTCAAATATATTAATCTCAGAAACCATTCGAAATACGACAGTTACAAAAATTATTGATAAGAGATATTACGTAAGTGGAGCTAAAAGCATCTCAAGAATCAGTTCATGAGTTAGAGCGCAAGTGTCAGCATCATTTAGAACAGGGGTCGGCAACCTTTCGTTGTAAGAGGGCCAAATATTTTATATGGGGATTACTGCGGGCCGCACTTGGGCCAAAATCTTATTTTTACAACCAAAAAAAAAAACAAACGGAAATTCTTATTTTAACAATCAAAAAAAAAAAAATGAAAATCTTAAGACGCCTCGCGGGCCGCATGCGGCCCATGGGCCGCGGGTTGCCGAACCCTGATTTAGAAGACAAACGAGAACTTCGAACAATGATCTGTGATCTACAGAAGAAAGTGATACTGCCAAACTTGAAGCTGCTGGTCAACAATTGAGCGAGACTGAAGAGGCATAACAGTCAGAGAGGGTTTCTGAAGACCTGAAGTTCTTTCAGTAGATGGTAAAATCCCTTTCAGTAGATGGTTTAGAGCGACTGTTGCCGTTGCGTTAGGAATAGTCCTATTCTCTGTTGATCTCCGAGGGTCTCGGGAGTCCTAGTTCACCATTAGACAGTGGACTTCGTTATTCGTTTATGCCAGCAGCGGATCATAAAAAATAATTCAAAGAAGCAACTAAGTGATTTAGAATATTATGCACTGTTTATAATATTTATTGTTCAAGTGACAAATTATCTAAACTGTTAAAGAAATAAGTTTAATTAAACATCGGAAGCGCAGTGAGCCTCAAATTTTAAAATAAAGAATAAACTCACCAATGAACCATTAGTGAGAAAATTCATGTGCCAGCAGTGCGCAGGCCTCAATGAATTTTTTTAATGCATAAAAATTAAGTTATTATTATTAACATTCTGCAAGATATTCTTCTTCTGGTCAGTCTGGGCGTACATTGGGTTTACGCCCAAAGTGACTGAACAGAATGTCAAACACATACGCAGTTTACCAGGACTCTGTGATGACCTACGTGATTTGTTCATTATTATTATTAAGTTTAATTAAATTTTCAAAAATTCCACCGTCAACATTAGCGCAACTCGCGTGAGAATATGGGGGCAGTCATAGACGCATTGTGGGAGGAATGGAGGACAGTATTGTGTTAAAAATTCAAAATACTGTACTTTTAGATAGCTGTCTCGGAAACCTTTCGGAATAGGACGCATATTCATATATAAACTTTTTTAAAGAAAGATTGATACTATAAAATCTCAAAATACTTACCTTTCCTCCTGCTTTACCTTGTATAAGACTGGGTCACTTCTTAGCTAAAATAGATGCCCAAGACGGAAATTTACAAGTCAATTTAATGTGACGGGAGAAGTCTAGTTTTCTCGGCATGAACGCAAGCTCCGACACGAAAATATTAAAACATTTCTCAATTTTCAAGAGCCAAATAGAGATATCCGGACACCATAAGACAAATGACAAAGTCGTGGGTTGAGAGTTAAAAGATCGCAGTCTACTGTAGTACTTGCACTATAGTCTACAGTCTTGTACTATATCTACTTGCAACTAAATCGTTTGCTGAGGATTTGGCTCTTATCTCTTTCTTCCTCGACACGATATTGGTTTGTAGCCTAAATTCTGACTTAAAGGAGATCAATCATAATCGCTCGATTAGCTTTGCACCTCGGGTTATTCGACCTCATAATAGCTACTGTGTAAAATGTCCTCTCGTACTGGATAGCTTTACTTCTGCAACGAAAAATCAACTGAATAAGTCTAATCTGTCTCATGACTGTCTAAAATCTAGTTCAGGTTCCGTATTGGTGAGTGAACAATCCAACACTCGGCTATTTCTATTTCGGAATGACAGGAAGAGTTGACAAGGAAGGATCAAAAAGCAACTTCACCAACTAGCGTGGGCCTCTAGTAACGACGCCTGCGTTACTTTTGGTAAATGTATCGCCCTACTAAAATTTCTGTTCATCTGTTGCACTTGTCCAATGAACGATAAAGAATGAGATTAAAACAGCTTGACCTAAATCCCCTTATTCTCGGTTTTGGAACGGTAAGGTCTAGAGACAGATAACCCTGAGTCATCCTGTCTGGAAACTTGAGACTTCAATATCAGGTGGACTGCTCTCAGAATAAAAGTAACTCCACAAACTCTTTCATAGTATTTAAATAATTTATTTAAATACAAAGTAGCGAATTTTCGGGAACATAATATTGCGTCATTCCCTTCTTCAAGCAAAATAAGAATTAACAAATCAAACAATAACACAAAAAGAAAGAACATCATCAATTCAAAAGTACATATCAAAATGAATGCTATAAAATTGTTATAACAATGGTAAGTGATTTAACTTGGTCAAATTATTAAATTTATACATAATGACAATAATACATGAAATTAATATTCACAAAACAATAAGTTGATAAAGTCAATAATCCAATGAATTTGCACCAGTGATTGTAACTCCTTTTTTATTGTCTGTTTTAATAAAATTTCTAATCAAACCAATGGTGATAGGGTCCACTCTGACACCCTCATATCTATTAAAATTATTGTTTCTTGTATTTTTTATGATACAACTCTCGATGATTTTTCTGAGTTTCCAATTCGATTCTTTATATAATATCTTGATTTCCTCATTCATAATATGTCCTTTTTTTAATACAATGGTGAGCTATGTCCGATGCGTCCAGGTCTCTGTTCTTCAAAGCTCTTCCATGTTCTGACACTCGCTCCGCCAACGTTCTTTTCGATTCTCCAATATAGAATTTTCTACAAATTTTGCAATCGATTCGATAAACAATACCCATTTCATTTTGTTTCATTCTTACTATTAATTTTTTCACATATTAGATTTTTGATTTTATTCTTATAAGTGAAACCAATATTAATGTTGAAATCATTACATATTTTCTTTAATATCATGCTGTTTTCATTGAGGTAAGGTATGAATATTTTATTCTGGAACTTACTTATTTCTTTAATTTTAAATTTGTTGTAATCAAATATTTGATTATCAATAAATTTAATTGGGTAATCGTCTTTGATAAATAGACTTTTCATATCCTTGATTTTTTCATTATAAATATCTTCATTATTAGTATTTCTATCTAATCTTCTAATGTAATTTTCCACAATGTTCTTTTTGATGTTTATTCTGTGTCCTGATTTGAAATTTAAAACATGGTCACTTTGGCAATCCTTTTTAAAATGTTCCATTCTAATTTTGTTGTCCTCATTAGTTAATTTAACATCACATCTAAAAAATTTAATACTTTATTGTCTCCCAATTCTTTTTTGAATTTTAAATCTTTATTCTTTTTGTTCAAATTATCAAAAAATATTTGAAATTGTCTTAACGTTCCAAACCAAATAATCAGTATGTCATCGACATACGAAAGTACTCAAATTTTTGATAATACATTTTATCTTTTAATAGGTTGTTTTCAAAATGGTTCAAATATAAATTACACAAGGTTCCTGATATAGGAGACCCCATAGGGAATCCTTTAGTTTGATGAATAAATTGACCGCACATGTCGATATAGTTTTTCTTATTTAAAATTACAGTGGCATCTATCTTGTCCGCTTCAGTAAACGTTACCGTTTCGCTATCGTGTTTCAATTTAATTCTTTAAGTTGCAATCTATTGAGAGTGGACTTGGTTCTTTTTTTTTTTTTTGAAATTGAACCCATTAATCACATGCCCTACTTTCTTTCTTAACTCAGTGCGTTCTTGTTTGTTTTGGACGAACCCAATTTAAGATTCTAAATTTGTTATGACTTCCATATGGATAATATTTTCATTACCAGTGTTGTATTGTAGTCCTTTTTTTAAAATATATTCCTGTATATGTGTTAACACTAAATGGCTATCGTTGACAACCTTATTATTATTTATGTTATTTCCATCATATTGATAACGTGTCGTTGGCACTCCTAAGTTTTCCTAATTTCTTACAATGTCGTTGGGCAATTGCTATTCTAGCGCATTTTGCTTTCTTTGCCCCTTTGATTAAATATACAAATAATCCGCCAACCTATCTTTTAAAAAAACTTGATAGCAGTTTTAATTATGTTAAAAGCCTTGTCTTTTTAATATGAGCTTCTTTAATCCTTTCTGCAATTCGAAGCTTTTGTAATTTATGCCCTAATTTTTTAATTTTTTGTTCTTTAGTTTCCAGCTTTACTCTACAACCAAGGAGTGTAAGGTTATCTTTTTTGCAAATATTGTTAATATGGCTGCGTTTGTGGCCTCAATTCGTTTATGAAGATCCAAAAATCCTATAATGTCATTTCTAATAAAAGCATATTTAAAAAAAGCACTGACAATAGTGGCCTTTGCTGTAATCATTATAAAATTTTTTTTAACGTGCTGTTAAATATTAATAAAATTGCCAACAATTAAAAGCACATCCCCATTTAAAAGTAATTAAAAATCATCGCAACGTTTCGAACCCTCGACCATCATTAGGGTTCCTTTTCAAGCATAGTGTCCTACCAAAAATGATCCTCCTTATTAGGATTCGTTAATAGAAATGACAGTTGAGGGAAAATGAGCGGAAGTTTGAACATTATAATCAGTATATCGGAAGATGTCGTCTGCTATTGCCTATACTGGAGCGGTTTTTTTTTTTTGTTGTTTTTTTTTATTTATTTGTTTGTGTTGAGTCCCCTTATTAACCTAAATCCCATATTCCAGAATATTTGTTGTGGATAGATCCTGATTATAACTTTGAAGTAGCCTAATCATCCCGGATTCATAGAATTTTCGTAAATATACATATTTTCTATTCCCATATATGACAGGATTTGTGATATCCAGTTTATGGCCAGAATTCTGACAATGACGTGCAGTGTGATAAGCCATATTACCTGTTTTGCAGCATAGGCAAGTTCTTTGAGGAGCGTATTTAAGCCCCGTTTCGACTGCCCAATATCTTCTATATCTTCCATTTGATCTTCTTTATAAAATGATAATAATATGACGCTCTGGTTTGCTACTTCACCCATACTTAGTCTTTTTTCGATCTAATATGTATCTTTCCATGCTGCACCTCAGAGCCCATGCAGCGCACTGAAATTACCTGAAAGCGCGAGGAGATATAGGTACAACAATGTAAACCCAAAATAACGCTTGGGGTCTGGCCCGTTTAGTTAAGGGTTAAACATAGTGGCATTGCTCCTTTCAATATTGTAATATTTCTGCCAATGGTATTCAATGCGACTTTGATTCTACGATTAATTTCCAGCATAATGCTTCCATCCATACTAATTTGTTTTCCCAGATACACATAGATGCTAACCTCCTTTAATTCTGAAGTATCAATAAATCCATTATATAAATTTAAAGCAGGCAGAAAATGCTAAGGTCATCATTGACGGAATTAAATGTTTTCCACCACTTAAGCTTCCCTTTATTGGCAAATGTCCCAGTGACATCTGAATCACATAAGGCCTAAAGTCCAGGGAGAGCAGCAGATTTTCGTCATCCCAGTGATTTGTGGATAGGAGCTATGTCAACAAACCTTTTCATTCCCTGCCCAAGGAAAATTCCAAATTGTGATGTCGTTTGAGGAAATCGCCTTAAGGCTAAAACCAGAACATTTGTGTCTGGCAAATAAACGTGCGTTGTTCTGTATCCTTGTTGTGGTATGTATACTCCGTGAAGTATGATTTTTGTATCTGCTTCTTCCTGTGTGGTCCGAAGGCTTGACACATCTGTTCCATCTGATGATGCAGCTTGATCCCACCAACAAACTATATATTTCTTGTTATTGCTCACTCCCCATTGTAATATGTGACTAGATAGGAACTCTGTTAGCTCGTCTTTGTTTTTATTATGAGCAAGCAAATTATTCATTGAAGTTTTACTAACTATCATTTCAGATGTTATTTTGTAACGGATTGGATCACTGTCCAGTTGCCGAATACGTCTCATTTCATTTTTTTAATGAATCGTCCTTATATGTGTCAAACACAATATGTACTAAATTGTATGCATTGAATTTGTCACCAATCCACTTGTTGTCATATATCTGCTCGACAACATCCTTCAAGCCAGTTCTTCCACGTAAATCCGAATTTTTGACATGATCCAGTTTGCTCACACCACAAATTTTTCGCTCCATAGCACGCTGAGTCACCCTGAGGCCTTCTTCTTCTCTCTTTGTTGTATTCCAGGTCTCAGAACCATACAACAATGATGGTAGTATATTGCTGTTAAAAATATTTGCTCTAGTTTTTATGTCAAGCTTTTGATCTGTGATGGAAGTTCTGAGACGGTTGTAAGACAACCAGGCTGATCTTTTTCTTTGAGCCAATTCTGCTGAGCGGTCGTTTGTCATTGTGATGACTTGGCCTAGATATTTATATGTATTAGCACATTCAACAATGGTGCCATCAAGGTGTATTGTGTAGTCCCTTGTTTGAGAATTTTTAATCTATTTAGTCTTCTCGACATTTATTCTGAGTCCTATTTTACTGCAGTTTTCATGGATTTCTTGTGCCATTTGCTCCAGCTCCTTTGAGGTCTTGGGAAATCAAGACCATGTCGTCCGCGAACAGGAGGATATTGAGAGTTTCACCATCGATATTAATTCCTCCTCTCAGCTCAGATTTTCTGAGAATATATTCCAGAGTACTTGTGAAGAGGTTTGGTGAAATAATATCGCCCTGTCGAACTCCTCGATTTATGTCAAGGAGTCCGACAGGGACTCCTTAATACTTCATCAAAATCAAATATTGAGATATCACCGCTAATGAGCGGTGAAATAAACAAATTGTTTAAAATTAATGTTTTCGTTAAAAAACTTTATTTTAAAAGATTTTATAAAAATGTAGAAGGCGCCATCTATTGACAATCTGCTCATTTATATATTTTCACATTACCATTCGGTGACTGATCAAGATACCATGCTAATTATTCGCACGGGTCAACTTTTTTAAAAAAAATGGAGAAGGCGCCATCTATTGACAATGTGTTTAACTAACATGCACGACAGCTGTTGGATTTGTTTATTATTTATCAAAGGTGGTTTTTGTTGCGAATTATTCGCACGGGTCAACTAGTACCAAATATTTTTCCTAAATACAGTTCCTGCTCCAAATATTTATAAACTCTTCACATGCTGCCATTGAAGCAACATCCTTATTCTGTTGATTTGTGTCCGTATTCTTCGGTCGGAGGACGTTAGTGACATTTTTTGCCCAACATTTAGTGTGGTACATCACGTCAATTGCATGAGCGTCATTTGGGTCTACTGCTTCGCTAAGCCGTACTCGTAAAATGTCATCATTATTACAACAGCATGGTGCAAGTTTTTTCCGGCAGCGACACTTTTCTTAATTTAACTCTTCTAGAACCTGGCTTGTCACAAAAAAAAGTGTTCTTTTATATACTTTCTTGCTAGAGATGTTGTTAATTTCACAGAACAACTTTCAGATCTTTTTTAATAGTTCAATATGCTTTTTATGGGTTATACGTTGATAACACGACCTATGCCATGCAATATTTTGTTTTTTCATACAATCAACACTAAAATCATCATCAAACTGGCTTACAATATTTTCGCATTGTTCATCACCATAACATTGTCTTTCAGCTATGCAATCCACAAGTTTTTTGTATCACTAGATGGCTGAGATACTAGTTTCTCAGACGATGACGAGATACAGAGGAGACAACTAGGATTATTGGTTGTCTTCCTTTTCTTCACTAAACTACACTGATATGCAGCATCCATTATTAAGTTTTTTCCTGGTTACTTCTCCAAGTTATTTGTAACAAAAATATTTATATTAGCTTAATATAGAATGTAAACAATTTACATTCTTCGTTTTAACAATTTTAAATGTATATACTGCATGTACAAAGTTACAAAAAGGTAATATTGGTGAGTAATATTGGAGATTTCATCTGAGTTACTTTTATATTTCAAAGCCGAATTTCTATGTTAAAGGTCAGCCGTACACAAAATACCATAAGAACATGTTTTGTGTAGAATTTAATACTAAATACTTTTAGTAATAGATCACTTTGTCATAAATATTGTATTTTACGAGATAAACATGAAAAACCAGTACCATATACGGCAAAGCGGCGGCCATTTTGTTTTTTGAGTATAAGATTAATCTGCCACTAGTGGCTACTGTCCACCATCCAAATACTGATTCCCCATATTATAACGAAGAGATTGATACCACTCCCATGCTTGAATCATCAAAAATCTAACGGGACATAGATTTTGTACATTTGTAAGCCGACTAAATAATAAGAAATCTGTCCTGTCCACTGAGGTTTAAAAATAGCAGTGGTATTTTGAAACGTGCGAAAGTAGCATAATTATTATTATTTTAATTATAGACTGGAATGAATGGTTGGACGTTATAGTAACTTTTTTGTTTTAAATATTCTATTTATCCTTGCTTCATGCAGTGTTTATTTGTAGTCTATATTTAAATTTTAATTAACCAAAGTGCAGTATTCAGTAATGTTGCTTCTTCATCGCATTTAATTTACATTCATACGATTTTTTTTTTAATTTATTGATATTTTATTGAAAATCTTAAAAAAAAAATGATAGATATATCAAATTCTTAAATGTTCAGAAAGGGTTTAATTATTTAATAAAACAATTTCAACGAGACAACTCTTTACCAACATTTTAATCATTGTAATCATAATATTTCGTCTCTTCTGAGCAAAGAAACTTCTTCAGATAAAATAATGATAGGGATAAAAACATATCCTCTATCTTCAGAATTCATTATGAATTAACATCAGATATCTTAAACGAAATTAATACAAATCAATTCTATATAATATAAACAGTTTTAACGTGCAGTTTAAAATTAACTAAATGCCGACCATAAAAGCACATATACAAAGATAAAAAAATTAAAATAGTACGACGTACGTTTCAAACCCCCGTCTGTTGTGGGGTTCCTTATCAAGTATCCCCCCCCCCCCCCCTTGTTAAAAGTAATCCTCCTTGAACGGATTCGTGATTGCGAGTGAAAGAGAAGCGGGATGGATTCTGAGAGCTAAACCCCCTCCAATTCTAGTTGAAAGATACAGTGTTAAAAGCTTAAAATATGATTTTAAAAAGTATAATAATTTTTTTTTACAAATATGAATTTATTAATTTTTCATAAATATGAAATTTATATTTCTTTGGAAGCTGCTTGCAATATAAAAATGTACAATTTATTCAAATTTAGTAATAACATCGAAATATTTTTTTTAGTTCATAAGTAAAACTTTTTTGAAGTAAATTTATGAAATTTATTACCTTGAAAATGTATTTTGTTAAATAACTTAATATACATGGAATTTGACATCATCAGTGTTCTGTCGCAGACAGGTCCAATGGCAAGCAGCAAATAAGGTCAACAATGTCTCTTGCAAGCAGCAAATAAGGTCTTCCAAGTCGGTCTATCTCTTGCCTCCTCCTTCAGGTCTTGATATCCACTTGTAGTCATTACGTCATCCAAGATCACCTTTCTCTTTCTTCCTCTTGGTATCTTTCCTTCAATCTTCCCCTCCAATACTTTCATGAGATTTTCGCCTCAGCACATGACTAATCCAGTTCTTTTTTCTTCTTCTTATATTCATTAATAAGCTTCTCTTTTCCCCTAGTTTTTCCAGAACTTCATCATTAGTCATCTTGTCTGTCCATTTAATTTTCTCCATCCCCCTCCATAGCCACATTTTAAATGCTTCCAGCATCTCAGCATCTCTCTTTCTCAGAGTCCAAGTTTCCGAACCATACAAGGATATACTCCAAATGTAGCATTTTATAAGTCTTTTTCTTAAATCTATATCCATATTATTTGTGAATAGGTTCTTTCTATTACAAAATGCAAATTGTCCCTTATGAATTCTATCTCTAATATCTATGTTGCATTTACCGTCATCCTGAATGATACTTCCCAAATATTTGTAATTTGACATTTGTAATATATTTTCATGTTTAGAAATATCTACAAAATCGATCTTTTTTTCTTTTTTTTTGTAAAGGAATAATATTTTTAATAAAAGTTCCTTGTTTTAAGCCTGTAAAAGATAAAAATAAAAATATATTTACAATAAAAAACGTCCAGACATGTTGCGATGTGTTAACAGATCATCTTCAGTGTAAAAGAAGAACAAAGCCGGCTTCAAAGCAAATCCAAAGAAGATGATGACTAATATGAATCTTGGCTTTTCTGCCGATGCAAATTGTTCGTCTATGGTGTGGTTGAAGCGCTCCATTTGCTGGATTTCGCTTCTTCATGTCTTCCAAAGTCCTCCATTTAATTTCATTTCATGATGAAAAGGGTTCTGATAAAAAATTGATAGTCAAATACATCTTAATAATAATGCTAATTTATTTCTAGTTAGAATCCCAAATGTTCATTATCTCTTTTGTATAGTCTTTCTGTCTGTTTTATTAACTTTTGACCTAAATTTGAAAGCTATTAACAGAAACTTGGGAGGATGAGGCTATTTCTTTGTTTCATGGTGTCTTATTTTTTTTTTTTTGAAATCTTTTTCAATGTACTGCAATTTCGATAACAATTTCAACTCTTTCCATGCGTTTGGAATTAACAGAAACATTCTATTTTACATTAAAAAAAAAATTCTATTTTTAAACATCGAAGTCAACATTTAGATTGTTAGGGCCGTGCTGGCGTGGCCGTGCGGTCTAGATAGCGGTCTGCCGTTGCGGCCAGTGTGCCGGTACCCGGGTTCGAATCCCGGTCGTGGCATGGATGTTTCTTTCTTCTTCTGTTTCTCCTTCTATCCGTTCCTGCGGGTATCACTTGATGCTGCCTCCCTTGGCGTACCCTGGGCTACGATTCGTCGGTTAAAGGCATCATATCTCGCCCCTAGTTGTGGCCTAAAGAAAGCTGATCAAGCTACGGGCCCGGACATTTGTAAAAAAACCCCATTTAGACTGTCATTCCTTTATTATCTTTTTAGAATATATTTTGTTCATGTATTTTTTTTTTCACTCCCTTTGTTTTCTTGTTATCTCAAATCGTTTGCGATAAGAATCTTGGAATTTTTATGACTGGTTTAGGCAGTCCAGGATTGATTGTTTTAGAAACTGTCTCCGTAAGAGAAGAATTTGAAATATTTTTGATCTTTTGTTAGTTAAATCATAACCTCTAAAAAAAAAATTTATATACTTGCATTTCTTTGTTTTTTTTATTTGAAACTGACTGCATTTTATTCGAATTACTGCTTGGATCGGGTTTTAATTTTAAACTGAAAATAGAAAATATTCTGTTTTATTTTTGATCTTCAAGTAGTGAATCTTCAAAAAAGTGTATAGATCGATCTGTATTATCTCTTCTCAAATTTTAAGGTGAACCATTATTTTTCTTTTTGTATTTATGCTTAATATTAAACCCAAATGTTTTATTTTTAAGTGTTGAAACATATTTACGATGAAATGGCTTTTCCGTTATAATGTTATTTTGAGTTTTTAACCATTTTTGAATTACCACTTAGGGGACCGTTCAAGTATTACGTAAGCATTCAAGGGGAGGTTCAGGCTTTGCTTATTTTTGCTGACAAGGGGAGGGAGGGAGTCGAAAATGAATAAAAATGTAAATACTAAATACTTGAACGGCCTTTTTATGTTATAAACGAAAGTTTGGAGAGATTGTTTTTGTTTGTAAATTTTTAATTTTTTTATACAGTTTAAAGGCCTGTAAAACCTTCCTTTATTGACAAAACGGAAGTAAAATATTGAACAAAATACGAAGTTATTTCCTCGTAGAATCTTTATATTTCAAATTAGAATTTAAAATAAATTTTCTTTACAATAATGGATGGATTATTTTATAGTATTATAATTTAATGCAATGTTAAAAATCATGTATATTAAGATGGCCTTTAAATCATATCTTCGTTGTAATTATTATTATGTTTTTTAAGATACACTTAAGGATATATCTTTCTAAATAGATAATCTATAAATATCATATCGGCTTAATTGCTGCAATAATGACAGCAAATTTTGGAAACTCCAAAATCACGTTTCCAGTTATTTCCAAAAAAGAACGATTGGTCAGTTCTTTTTACTAGTAGAACGACAAAACTGAGCTGCTAAAACTCACCACGAGAGAGTGAATTATCACTATTGCATCAACACATTTCATTAACTTTCAGACTCATTTTCTGGAAAACGTTTTTTGAGTTATGCCGTTGTTATGAGCGATATGCTAATTTATTAATTTTTAACATGTTTCTTATATGAGTATGTACATATTCATGGATTACAAAAATTTAAAAACAAATGTTCTGTACAATAATAATAACAATATTTATACCACTATTAATTTGATACATTTTGTTAATTTAATTTATTTCATATTGTAATTCCATTTCTGTAATCCTGTATTGAATGACAAAAATCCTGTATTTTATGAGCTAATACAGTCGGACCTCTATTTAACGAACCTCTATTTTGCGAACTTTTCTTTGGAACCAAGAACATTTTGCTAATTTCTTCGTAAAATAACCTCCAAATAGCGAAGTGCATTTTCTATTTAACGAATTTTTTCGTGGTATCTATTTCTTTTTTCTCCATGAAGTGTTTTTATTATCAACATTCCCTTAGAGGAAATGAAAGAAATGTGGATACAGCTGAGGGAAAAAGAAGAAATTAACAATGATGTGCTGATTGATGATTATCTTTCACTTGGTTTTGAAGTTGAGACCTCGGAAACACTAACTGAATTGGATATTTTGGACAGTGTGAAAAATAAGAACAATACAGCTATGAATTGCGATGAAGATGAAAATGATGAAAATGGAAATGATCATGATGCAGAAAAAAAAAATCTTCATGTGATGAAATGCTAAAATTATTTGAAACAATCCGACGTGGATTACAATTTGAAGAAAATACTGAAGGTTTTTTTTTTTTAGTGCATTGCAAAGATGGGAGACATACTATGAGCTAAAACACTTTAAAAAAAAAAAAAATCAAGACAAAATTAACGGACTTCATTAGTAAAATTTAAGTTCGCATGTGGTAATGTAAGCTTCATGTCATTAAAATTATTACTTTTTTAATAATATTTATTGTTTACGTATTTTAAATCTATTTTATGTAGTTTAAAGTAATTTTAAAAGGTGACTCTCTATTTAACGAATTTTCCATATAATGAACTTTTTTTCGGGATTTAGCGACTTCGTTAAATAGAGGTCCGACTGTATATCAAAAATATAAATATGTACTGTGAAACAGCTAAAGCATTCCTTACTCCAACATCGTTGGGAATATTGTAAAGATATATATTTGTGTATCTTAATTTTACATGGATTTTAATTTTTTATGAATTTTGTGAATTCCAATATTTTTCCGTTTCTCATTTATTTTAAATATAATTGATTTTAACCGTCTGTTCATGAAAAAGGGTTAATTTCCATATTTCATAAAGAATAACTAGCTGACGTCTTTATTTGAAATGTTATTGAAAAAATATATAAAAACAAATTTTGTTACAGTAATGTTTTCTAATTTGTGAACATATTAAAATTGTAGGAAAAAAAAAAAAAGAAATCTCCCATCATGCACTAATGTAAACAAAAATCATTTCATTCATTCTAATTTTATCATTGACGGGAATCTGAATGATGGGAGATTTTGGTTTTTTTTTGTTTTGTTTTTTTCCCCAACATCATCTTTGCACGTTCAGCTGTTTTTCCTATATTAAAAATGTACTTTATCCAAAAGTTCCTGGATAAAATAAATTTTGCATATTGTTAAAAATATATTAAAATATTGTTTGTTAATGTTCTGAAATATTATTCTATATTTTGCTGTAATAACTTGTTTTATATTTATTATTATTCTGACAGTCTGAAAAATTGTAAGTCATTTATTTTCCTAAAATTGGGGTTACGATAAGTGAATATTAAAATTTTTAGAATTAAAACAGAAAATAAAGCTTATTACTTACCATTCGTTTTCCTTTTGAATTCTTTGTATAGCTATAATTTTACAAAAATAATGTAATTATTACAAATATTATTATAATTATTTACATAATTCAAGTTCAATTAGAACTTCAACTTTTACGTATTGAATAAATTATGTCCCAAAACATTGATTTTCAAATTAATAATACACCAATTATAAACAGAATTCAGTAACGTTTGAGTTTCAAATTCTCCCCAAACGTCTCAAATCAGTGCTGTTTCAACTGTTAACAGGGATTTAAAACTGATGATGCTTCTAGGTTTGTAAATTCAAAAGAAAATTCCCAGCTGTGAATTGAAAAAACGATAGGAAGTATGTAATTTATTCATTTCTTTTCAATCAGATGTGTTTTCCTTGTAATTAAAAATTCTTCTGGACAAAGGATTGCAGATGGCATATAAAGAATGATATAAATGGAATGGAATTTTTATCGAAAGTATTACAAGGCAGCCTATAACGAAGGTCCGTTACATTGTCTAAAAATCACTTTAAAAAAAAATTTCAAGTATCAGTTTCTGGTCAAATTATTAAGAAATTTATATCAGACGTATATTAAAAATTAAGGCACAGATGAGTCACTTCATGGCGCGTCTTGAAAGTTGAGAAGCACTGTTATAGGTGACAATATCGCCAGTGGTCGTTTAAAATATATAGATCATCAGTTTTTATATTGAAATATTTAATTCTTTTTTAGATCTGTAAGACGATCCCTAAATATTCTGTAATTGTTTTAATAAAATTTTATTATAAAGTTTAATAATGTTACTATGTGCAATTCATTGTTTTTTACAGTAATGATGATTTGATGGATAATCTTAATATAAAGAAAGATTATCTTAAGAGATTCTCACAAGGTTTTCCGAAGAGTTAAGGTAAGTTCCCAAAGTACTAACAGAGAGGAGCATTTCGAGCATGCGCAGTTGATTTCAATGGTATTTTTGAGAACTCAATTGGATCCTTTCCTCGCTCATTAGAAGGACAGACTAGTTGTACGGTAATATTTAAGTTCTTCGATTGAACTTCACCGTTCACGAAATTAGGCAAGAAATAGCAAGTGTTTTTTTGTTTTTAAGTTAACCGTGCTGAGATATATGTATAAAAAAGTGAAGAAATACAAGGCTGCACCTGAGTAAGCATAAGGTTCTCGCACCCTGAGCTATCATGTCGGGAATCTGGGACAGCTGTTTCAGCCTTATTAGCTTCTTAAGCCAGATATATCCTTGACGGTAGCTCAGAGTGGGAGACAAATATGCGAAAACCATTTCAGCTCCCCGAAATGGCCCTCGAGCAAAGTTAAGGCAACAATGATAAATAACCGTGCACCGCACGGCCTCAAATTCTTTGTCCCAGCAACACCGGGCTCAAAAAAATTTAAGCAAGGATTGATAACCCCATAAACTCGCACTCTGAGCTACCATCAAGGATATATCTGGCTGAAGAAGCCTATTAAGGCTGAAACAGATGTCCCAGATTCCCGACATGATAGCTCAAGGTGCGAGAACCTTTTGTTTACTCAGGTGCAGCCTTGTATTTCTTCACTTCATTAAATAGCAGGTGTTGTTTCCTGATTGATGTTCTACTCAACGGAAGATTACAAAAGGGACGTGGCAATTAGTAATGGATTATTCATTCCAGTTGTATCAGCGACATCTGTTTTAAAAACGGAACTATTGTAATCTGTTCTAGAATGAATACATAAATATAATTTCTTTATTGCTATACCACATTATTGTAAATTCAGATTTTAACTTTTAATTATAAATTTTATTTATTGAAAATATTAATCATGTGACGTTGACCATCTGACTTGATTAAGTGTTTCTTTAATAGGCAAACTTCCTGTGGTGCAAATAACGACATATACTAAAACTTAGAAATCCCACATTAATAACTTGAAAATGAAAATTTTTAACCCTATTTTTTTTCGTCTACAAAACATCTGGAAAAGAGCGTAATCCTAACATAATTTGAATGGAATGAAATGTTATTGTTTTTTGTTTTTTTTCGATTGGTTAGTTTTTCCGCTTTCGCGGAAGAGTCTATTATTTATAAATCTATTTTTGTAAAATGGACAGAGCTTCAAAAAGGAGGACGGTTAGTCACCTTAATGTTAACCATTCCCTAAGACGGTTATAGATCTGAAATTCGATTGAAGTCTCAAGTTATTTCATCGGATTGATCTAAACGCTGAATTTACAAGAAATATAATGTATTACTTCGCTATAGCTAAAATGACAGTGAGTGTAGAAGATTCTGAAAGGAATATGTTTGAATTGCACTTTCAAAACATAAATAATAGTATAAGTTCTTGCTGTGTTTAAAGGCATTTTGTAAATAAGAAGTTCCTGAAAGAACTTGGATCTTATAAAAAGTAAAATTTGCTGTTTATCATTTACATTTCACCTGATTATTAAATGTGTAAAATGGTTTTATTTTCATTAAATCCAGTTAATTCAGTTTCATTTATTGTTGTTGTTTTCTATTATGTTTTCCAATTTCTTTTTATAAATTACATAATTTGGAATTGTTTTTCTTTCATTAAAATAGTTGAAAAAAATATTTCAGACAAACCTTAATGATTTTAAAAGATCCACTGGAATTCCAAATTTTAATTTCTCCTAATTTCAAGTTCATTTCATAGATAAAAAGCTAAATGCAATGATATCGACATGTTCACACGAATTTTTTTTTCGAAGAATAAACACGTGTCCTGAAATTTGCTGATAAATATTTATTTATAAAATAGTAAAAATATACACAGATAAGACAGCAATTTGATGAAGCAACAGCAAGTAAAAACGCTTTAACAACACATGCAGTATTTACATTGAAAAATGATCACTAGGTGTCGCCATCAACATTTCTCAAAAGAAATGGAAATTCTAGGCAAATATAGAATAAGAAGAAATAATTAATTTAGTTAATAATGGAAAGAAAAATAACTGAAAATTATTCCAATAAAGTTAAATGAACTTATGAAAATCTAAATATAAAAATAAATATTCAAGAAGTCTCTTTTCTTCCATAAATATAAATTTGAACAACATCAATTCACTGGAGTACAAAGCATACACATACATGATTCATGATGATCTTTGCCTATTTTCGAAGAAAAAAGTAGCTCCGAATAGAAAATTAATACTGAATTATATCTGTTAATTATATTATTAAAGAAAAGAATTATATTCTGATTAAAGATATTAGAATATAAAAAATGTATTTTTGTCAATGTCTTAAAATAGTGGCTATTAATCCTTTAGTTCAGGGGTTCTCAACCTTTTTACGATTACAAACCCCCCAATGGATTATCCAATATGTTCCCATATCTTTTTTTTTTATCAGATTGCCTAAAATCAGGATTTCTCAACCAGTGATACTTTGAAAAGACTTTGTGGTACCTGAATAACAGGTGATATTTTTTATTTATGAAATTTAATGGAAAAAGCACAAGAGTTTCCACATGTAAAGGTAAACTTATTGCATGTTTAAATGTTAATGGTACGAAAGTTTTGAAGTTTGATTTTGTGGTACGAGTCTTTAAAAAGATTGAGAACTACTCGTCTAAATCATCATGGGAGGGGGTAGGATGGTCGTAGTTGATCAACTAAAAAAAAAAAGTGCACTTTTTCCAGTTCCAAGAGGTGTGGATTTAAGAGGTAAGAATTTAACTTTCCCGTTTTTAGTAAATGTTTAGTATCACACTTGGAAGAATAAATATTTATAACTTATTGCAAATAAAAAGTTTTAGGAAGTATATTTATTATTAAAGTAATGATCGGTAGTCGTTAGATCAGTTGCAACGATAAACATCATTGTTGCAGAACATACGAATTAATACTGATAAAAAAAAAAAAACATTCTGGCTCCAGGTGGCAATTAAAAGGGATTTTTAAAAATATTGTAAGTTCCAATTTAGGTTGTTGCATTACTAAGCTAGAGAAATATTGACAATTTTAACATTTCAAAGGTTATTTGTATTGCAATTAGTCCTCCAACACATTGATTATCCGTACACATCAGGGGTAAAGTTGAAATATAATTCTAACAGTTATAAGAAGTGCATTGAGACTTAGCTAACCTAGCGAAATACAATAATAATAAAAATCCGAGAATGAGAAAACTTCTGAATTGATTAGAATTGAATCGAAGCTACCATGCGAGTATCCTGACCGGCGCCCAATTCACTCGATCACGCCCAGAGGCCAAATGACCACAGCTGTGAAGTCGAGAAAAAATTCTTTTCGACTCCAACTCCAAAACTAATGCAATGTTCAGTAAGACTCAGCTCCGATTCCACCGGAAAAACTACCGATTCTATAATCCTCCCTAGGACATAAAATATTCCAATTGAATAGTAAATATATTTGTACAGGTCTCCAATTTTTTTTTTTTTTTCCAAATATATTTTGAGTATTGAAAAGTTAGCTCAGAAAGAGATGCGGATTGAAGTTTTGGTTTAAAATAACAATAATGAACATTAATAATATGTTTGTCTGAATGAATCCATCTTTACAGTTAATACCCTCAGTAGATAATATGAACTCATTTATTATAATACTGTATTTAAAGCAATAGAAAATACGACGTCCACATGGTCCCTTCATATATGGGAGCACTTGCCTCCTATAATTTTCAAAATTAATGTAATTCATATAATTTCCCTAAGAGTTAACTAACATATTTTCAGAAAATAATAAGTTTATTTATTATTGTTTTTTAAAGTCACAAATGATAGATTAAATTAAAATGGAAGACATGGAATAGAAAAGTAAGAAAGGAAAATTGGAAAGATAGAGAAAATGGATTTAGAAATAAGCTGAAGATTTCTCCCAAATCAATTGACAGGACTCGCAGGGATCAAAAAAAGAAGGAAACAGACCGATTCGAGTAAAAATTATTGATTGCAGAGAAAAACAAATGGTATTGAAGAATAAAAAAAAAAAAAAAAAATCGGAGTACCACAAAGGAAGTGTCCAATGTGAGTGAAAAATTTGTAAGTACCATTTGGGTAAAGAGAATTGGATTTGATTCAAAGTTCACAGTGAAAAAAACAAATTTTTATTGAACAATAGAAACATCGTTGTTACATTATTAGCATTATATTAAGCCGCCCCTGGCTCTATTCATGTGGAAATATAACGTGGCATGGAGTGAAACAATGTCCTGATGTCTTGTGAAATTTACGCTATTCTTGCTGCAACTGCTACTATAGCATTTCCCAAACATTATAAGTGGGGTAGAGATGCAAAGAAGGGTTTGAATTGCTTGGAGACAGTGTGTGGACGTGCTTTATCCTGTTCGAAAATCAATCCTAACAGGCTGACACGAAAGGCAAAGCAACCGGTTGCAGGATCTTCTGCACATATCGCAGTACATTGAAAGTTCCTTGAATCACTGTGAGAGGAGATCTGCTGTCTTAAGAAATGGCTCCCACACCATTACAACAGCTGTAATGGTTACATTCCTCTCGACAATAATGCCACGATCTGGCCTCTGACCAGTTCTATCGCATACGAGGGGGCGATGATCGTCTGTCGCAAAGCAGAAGCGAGACTCCTCACTAAGCAATGCGACACCATTCGAGAGAATGGTTCTCTATTGTTAAAAGCAGGCCTCGTAAGGAAGAACGACGATGAAGCCCATCGCCTACAATTCCTTCAACAATGATGCAAGGAGATACCAGTTGCTGTAAACAAGCAGCTATCTCTGTGGATGATGGGAGTGAAGCTGTCGGAGCAGTTAGGACTTACCTAGCAACAAGCCGCGCGGTTGGCGTTGTTGCTAAGACATTGGCCTCTCACCTTTTGAGTCCCGAGTTCGGTTCTCATGTGGGTTTCGTGATGGTGGACGATCCGCGCTGGGCAGGTTTTCTCGGGGTTCTCCCGTTTCCCCTGCACTTCTCCCACCATACTTTCTCAGTCTTTCTCTCCATCTGTCCATATTTCCGTGGGATAGTACAATAGACCTCTGGTCGCAGTGCTTGGCTTCTGCCACCCACCTTCACTACATACATACATACATACATACATACATACATACCTAGCAACAACTGATTGTCTCTAGCAACAGTAATGTTGGGCCAACCAGAGGCTTGGCGACGTCAATGAGTATCCTCACCCAACCATCGAGTCCAGCATCTTCCCACAGAAGCGTCACTATGATGGCGAGCGATTCCTGTGAATGACCAATTTATCATTTCCCGAAGAGAACTTTATAGTCCGACCACGATAACGTAACGATTGGAAGAAACCCCACGTGATTATGACGTATGTTTTTCAGCCAATCACAGACAAGCGCGCCTCAAAGCTTAGGTCTCTATTAATTTCCTTCAAGTGACGCCCCAGAGTATTTTAGAAAAATTATTTACAGGTTGAAGATTATTTCCGAAAGGAATTGGAATGGAAAATGCAGGATTAAAATTAAAACTATTTTTTTTTGTTTCATAGCTGTCACGTAATATGAAACGGAACCTCTGAGAGAGGCTAGTGATGACGTCGATTATGTTATCGTGGTGGGACTATAGCTGTTAATCTTTTAGTGGTAATTTATCAATATTCCATATTGTTATGAACTTCTTTGGATCTTTCTACTTCATTAACTTTGAGAAATTGTTCGCTTCATTTCAATTCTTTTTTCCAAATTATTTTCCTTAGTTAGCTACTTAGTAATTTCTTTATAATCATTTAATTTTCTAGAGTACTTTTTTTTCTCTATCTCTCATTTGTACCTCGACATAAATAACAATCGCATCTACAAATGAATTGAAGCATTATCGCATTTTAAAAACATTAGAAATACATTATTGAAAAGCTTTTCCACAAAACAATCATTCTCCTGACATATCTTGAATGTAAATGATTCGTATCTTGAAGTACAGGGGATGGACAAAATAATATGAACATGACACAAAATCTTTATTAGTATGGTGTTGGAGCACCTTTCGCCTTAATTACAGCTTGTATCCGTCATGGGATGGACAAATACAGGTCATGCACAATGTTCAAAGGAATATGCAGCCATTCCTCGTGCAGAGTGGCTTCTAGTTCAGAAAGTGTGAAGTTATCAGTAGGAAGGAGGCAGTCAATACGAAAGGCTTATTCGCTCGTTCTCCGCGCACAAACACGTTCAGTGCCCTAAAATATTGTAAATGCAGATTAGTCGACCAAATGACGTGTCCCCATTGCTGTTGTGTCCAGTGTCTGTGCTTGCGGCACCATTGCCGTTGCCTCAACGCATTCGTCGGTGTCACCAATGGTTTTGGAATAGCCGCTCTACCATGATGTTCGCAGCATATAGTTCCCGTTGGATAGTTTTGGTTGATACTGGGTCCTGGAGATAGGTGTTCATCTCGGAGGTTATCTGGGACACCGTTGTCTTGTGCAGAGGGGCTACTATCCACTTCAACACCTTCTCCTATCGGTGAGCTTTGACTTCACACACTGTTCTATTTAACACATGACGTCTTACCATGTTTGTGTAGGCTGTAACAGTTGATACAGTGCTTCTTGCAACACTCACAAGGTTGGCTGTTTTCGTCACTGAGGCTCCAATGGTCATATCTCTTTCGACGTCTGAGAGGTCAGACTTAACGCCGTTCCACTGCTAGCACAATTGTCACATTGTAACCTGTAAAACTGCTGCTGATCGACTTATACCTCCACCTTCACGGCCATTAGGTGGCAGATGTCCATTCTAGATGGCGTGGCTCTGCTGCGGAGATGGACTGTTTTCGTATGATTGTTCATATTATTATGTCCATCCCCTGTATATTATTAGCTTGTTTTTAATATATTTGTTACCGGCAATGTGTGAAATCCGGCATTCTATAGAATGGCTAAAATGGAACGTGAAAGTATAAAATGATTGCTACTTTATACATTGCCTATGCATTCTATAGAATGTCGTGCGGCAAAGTATGTAATTGGCCGGCGGGGGCGCTTGGGTCGTTTGATGATGAAGCTTAAGTCTTCTCACGACGTCAGTGCATGTGTATTATCCGGCTGAGGTTCCACAGACTCTCTCCCGTGACGTTTCCCCGTGGATTGTTGTATGACCATGTCGGAAGGGAGTGTAGTGCCAGGACAGGAATCACGCCATGTTGATATGCAACAACGGTTCTACGATGAATTATCTCAAGTAAGAGCTAATGCTGCTAAAAACTGTGTTTTTTTACTCGAAACCAGTTACCAAAAATTAGTGGACGATGTGAAAAAGACTAAGACGACCATTAAGAAAGAACCACGGGACAATTGGCTAGTAAAACACTATGATGTCATGATGGTGGAAAATAAGAATAAGTTGATCTATCCTGTCAAAGAAGATGTGAGTGCCATACAGTTTTACGTCGCGTACTTCGAATTATTTGACGAACTTCATAAGGCTCATTTGGCTATTGGTCATGGAGGACGGGACAGAATGTTGAAAGAACTTTCATCCAAATACAAGAACGTTATCGTTATATTTGTGAGCCTTGCCAGAAAAAACAAAAAGGTATCAAAAAAGGTGTTGTGGTCAAGCCAATGTTTTTTTCTAAATTCAACTCCCGCTGTCAGGTCGATCTCATCGACTTTCAATCCCATCCTGATGGGGAATACAAGTTTGTAATGGTGTACCAAGATCATCTCACCAAGTTCGTAGTTCTCAGGGCCCTGAAAACAAAGAGAGCAGAAGAAGTAGCATACAAGCTCGTAGACATATTTACGTTGCTTGGTGCTCCAACGATTCCACAGTCCGACAACGGCAGGGAATTTGCAAACAATGTGGTAAGCAGCCTAAAGGAGTACTGGCCCACCTTGAAGATTGTTCATGGTAAGCCGCGCCACTCACAAAGCCAGGGGAGCGTCGAAAGAGCTAACTAGGACATCAAAGATACGCTGTGTGCTTGGATGCAAGATCAAAAAACTGGCTTCTGGAGTGAGGGGTTACGATTCGTCCAACTTATGAAGAACAGAAGCTTTTCATTCTGGGATTAAAAGATCACCATACGGAGCTCTCTTTGGTTGCAAAGCTAAAGTAGGCCTCACAACGTCGTCCCTACCTGACGATGTTTTACAAGACGTGGAAACAAGAGGAAGAGCTAGAAAAAATAATAGAGAGCGTACAAACAACACAAGAGCAGGAAGACAGAGATGAAGAAATGCAAGAGACAGCGCTTTCTGCAAAAGACATGCATGAGAATGCAATCCATGATGACGGAAACCAAAGCAGTGGTGAAGCCATGGTTATCGAAGAGCCTTCCATTTCCGTGGTTACCGAAGACCCTTCTTCTTCCACTATCTGCTGCGTCTGCTTAAAAGAAACCAGCGGTGCTCATACATGTCGAAAGTGTAGCCGAAACGTTCATGCCATCTGTGGGCATCTCCCTAAAGACGATGCTGACGACAACGAAGTAGAAGGTTATGGGGTTAGCATTATGTGCACTATTTGCATCAATATTGAGAAAGCTATCAAAAATAAAATGGAATCGAAATCGAACCTCGAAATGCAGGCCAAAAAAATGAAAAGGGATTCTGACAAAAAATTTCCTCCTGCGCCTTTGGGAGCCACTGTGCGAGTTCCCATTGCCGATCTTGACAAAGGGCGGGGAGACTCACGAAATCTGTTAGCAGTTGTTATGAGCATGACAGAACATGGCTTTTACCGGGTTGGAACTGCACAAGGAATCTTGAAGCAACTCTATGCCAGATCAGAATTCACCTTATGTCCAAAGGATTTAATCAAAGCGGAAGACGTTCCTGACCATGAAATTGCTCTCCGATCTGCTGCCACTTATCAGTCCACAGGAAGCGGCGAAGGATTCGTCAGGTGTATGTGCAACACGAAACGCCAAACTATGAGGTGTCTTTGTGTGAAAAAGAAAATTAAGTGAAATTCGAAATGTCATTCTAGTCTTCCCTGCTGCAACAAGTAGCTCATTCCAGTTGTTTTCTACTTGTTTTCACTGGTATCTACATCCTGTCCTTTTTATTTAGCAATTCTTCACTAATTCGTGAAATATGAATGTGCAAGACCTAGGTGCCAAAATATGAAGTGTTTTTGTGTGAAAGAAGAAAATTAAGTACAATTCTAAGTGCCATTCCAGTGTTACCTACTGTAACAAGTAGGGGAGACCGGGGCAGAGCGGTCCACTTTTTTTTGTTGAATTTTTTTCTTTTTTTTTGTTAAGAGATTTTCCATTGCATTTATTTTTGTCAGAATCGGAAACTATTCAAGAATGTAAATACTTGATTTCATTTCATTATCTTCATAAATAAAATTGGTATTAATTCGCAAAGCAAAAATGGTAGAGTGATCCAACCTGCCCCGACCACGGGGCAGGCTGGACCACCCTATGGGGCACGTTGGTCCGGAAAAGAATAACAACATTTAAAGTAAGTTTTTTATTGAATATAAAATAACATGCCATTTAGAATATCATGAAATAAAGTTTAACTTAACATAGAATACCAAAGGTATTATATATTCAAGTGAAAATTTAAAATAATCATTATGCAGTTGAAAGTCGTGAATGAATAATATCAAATAGGTTTACATTGAATTAATTAATCACTTTCACTAGAGAAATCTTCTTTGCAGTTGAGGCATTCGTAAAATAAACCCCGAATATCACTGGCTACGCAGGAACTATGGGCCCATCTCTTGCACTGCGTACATTGAATCCACCTCACTTAGGGATGTAATTGTGTGTGTTTTAGAATACGCTCCCTCTCCTGAAATGTTTAGACTGATTGGGTGTACTTTTTGCCCGTGTGTTTCAGATTCATCAACTGATCTGATTTTTCCCGCCACTTTTCTTAACTTTTCTCCTTTTGTTCCCACTGAAAAACGAAACAGATAAAACCACGTGATCACTCAATCAACGCACAACTGTTTTTTCGAAGTTTTTATTTTTCTGTCGCACATATTGTTTTCTAAATAAGCTCAAACCATTAAAATAATATTTAACCATGAAATATCACAATAATAATACACAAGACTTTCATCATCATCATCATGTGCGATCTTCGTATATACGAAGTTACGCGGTCTACGGAACCTAGTGACCCCCGAAGGGCGAACCCCTAGGAGAAGCCGTAGATAAACTAGGGAACAGATACTGGGGGTGGTTTCCCGTTGCCTTCCCCCAGGACGCCATTAAGGAATGACGTCCGACCAGAGAGAAAGTGAAGAAGAGGCTGGACAACACAGGAAAGGAAATTGAAACAGACATGCCCTTGCCGGGATTCGAACCCAGGAACTGGCGCACTGGACGCCACGGCTGGCCGCCGCCGAGACCGCACGACCACGCCAGCACGGCGTCCATAGGACTTTACCAAATACAAAAATTCAAATACATAATTACAACATTACAATTATTAAAAATCAAAATATATTCCCTCAGAGACCAAGATTTTAATCGTGTCATGTTGCCAATTCCACAACGACAGTTGTGACAGTTTGCATAGTTTTTAATTCGAATTTAATAACACTTAATCTTCGAAAATAGCCAATTTACACATTTAAGATGCCTTCGCACGAAGTCTTCCCCTATTACGGTACTTGCTGAGAAGAATTACTAAAGGGGTAATATCCTTTAATAATATAGGCCACACACAATATATAATAGCCTACATAAAAAAATATATAAAAAATATATAATATAATGTAATACACTATAATATAATAGGCCTAATAAATATATAATATAGAAAAAAAATATAATTATAGTGCCAAAATATTTTATTGAAAAAACAGCGGGGCAGAGTGGACCACTGGTCCAATGTGCCCCGTGTCGTTCGGTCCACTCTGCCCCATCGTCTTTTTGGCGCTTCCTTCAGTTGTAACTATCGACTACTTTAAGTATTCAATTCATACTACTGCTTAAAATGATCTTTAGATTACCGCCTTCAATATGCATATTACGGTTATGTTATTCAATGCATCGCTGAATGGCAATATTAAAGTAAAAACAACACTAAACATTTACTTACCTGGACAAAAACAAAACAATCGATCACCTCACTGTCACCAATAAGCCGAATTCACTGACGCTTTTGTGGTAACAGCGCCACAATGGCACCAACCTTTCCGATTTTTGGCGCATTCTAGCGTTTACACGAATTACTAAAGTCAACGGTCCACTCTACCCCTAGGTCCACTTGGCCCCGGTCTCCGCTACTTCAATCTCATTACAGTTCTGCTGTAATGATCAATAAACGCTTTTGTTGTGCTCTTCTGTCACTTTGCCTAAATGATACTTGTCATTCTATATAATGCCTAGGAATTGTCTAGAATGCCTAGGAAAAGTATGCAAAATCTTTACAAAAACTGATATTTCATACTTTGCCTAAAACCACCAGGCATTCTATACATTTCCTAGGCATTCTATGGAATGCCGGGATTTCACACATTGCCGGTAACATATATATATATATATATATAATATATATAGGAAGTATATTTAGATCCTATCTTCGGCTATATCTACATTCTTATATATACATATATAAAACCTCAGCAATTGAAATATATGATTTTCTCATTTAAGAGTAAATCATTTCTAAATAACAATTAGTATCACTGATATAAAGATTTTAGACTTCAAAATAAATATCTGTTGTATTCTGCTGTATTGAATTTAGAAAATTCACACAGTAATAGCGTCTAAAAATATATTTTTAATCGTTAATTCGACTTATTTATCTATAGTTCCATTCAACATTGGGTTTACATTTGCGTTTTTGTTTTAGAGTGCATAGGCGTAGTGAGGAGGGATTGGTAGGGTTTCTCCTCCCATTGCATCCGTAAAGAGAAGACTGTAGCAGTTTGGTCCTGTAGTTTTGGTTGAAAGAAAGCCGTCGTTCTATTTGTAATGCTTCCCCCATACGGAAAAGGGACACAATGGTGGGGTTTTTTTTTTTTTTTTTTTGTCTGTTTTTTTTTTGTTGGTTGCATGGCTAAGTCTATCATAAGCCTCTCATTCCAGATGTCTCGCTACGCCAAGCTAGAATGTGATATAGGCATGCTCAGTGTGCCCAAAATTTTGACGATGACAGGAGATTATAAATCAAATAAGTATGCCTTTTTGAGTCGAGCTGATACTCTGGGACGGCCGTTTCGAGCTTGTTGGGCTCTCCCTACTCAGAGCTAATCAGCCAATGCAAGACCCAAAAGGCATACGAGGGGAAGTATTGTGAATACACGATGGAGACAGTGATCCCTCAAAAACTAAAAGCAAGAAAATAAAAAACAAGAACAAAATGTGGAATCCGAGGGTTTGTTATTTATTTATTTATTTATTTATTTACATATTTTTTTTTCCTTTTTGTGGTAGCCTGAGTGTTGCCCAAGGATTTGGATTCCACATTTTGTTCTTGTTTTTTAAAGATGTGTAGATGTGTATTTTAAAGATAATATACACTCCATCGATACCATCTCAATTATCTATTGCATGCACCCCACGTTTTTCGTTATACTTTTTATGCTAATTATTTTATACTTTTTTAGTCCGACTTGAAAACGTGGTAATTAAAAAAAGTATTTTTTTCAATAATATTTCTCTTATATCTTTGTAGTTCCACATCCGTTACACAGGCGCATATATAAGGGGAGGGGGCAGAAAGGGAACCGTCCCCCCCCCTCCTTCTTGACCTGGACGATAAATAAAAGTAAAACTGTAATTATAAACTGTCGCCCTATTTTATTCATGAAAACACGATCACCCTTTCAAAAAATGGGCATCAGAGATATAATTAGAAAGTTACTAATTAAGTGTATCTGATTAATACTTAACCTTCTCCGCTCAAAACACGAACAACTCAATGCCGAACATGCGCTTCCCCTCCTAATATCGTAAACTAGTATACACACAATGCACTATCAATTCTAATATTAGTTTTTTCCTATATCTATTGGGGCTTTGTAATTATACTAATATGCTATTTAAAGTGCAAATATGAAAGAAAAACAGTGTTATTTCTATTTCAGTGTTGTTGGTTTTTTTTTTGTTTTGTTTTGTTTTGTTTTTATTTCTGCAATTCTTAAAAAATAGTCTGTCAATTATTAATTGCGAAAAATCCCAATAGGCCTACTTACCGGCCTATCCCAATAGGCTGTTGTTTAAAATCGGGTTTTCAGTTAAAAAAGATTAATTTTTATATCAAAACATAGCCTAAAAATACGTCTTTTAAGGTTAAAATTTTCCGGGAGAGGGCCCCCGGATCCCCCTCCTCCCGCTATTCTGCGGGTATTCCATATCCGCCAGACCCCGGTATGATTACCGCCTCCCCCACCCCCACCCCATTTGCAAAGCATTAAATCCTCCCTGCCGTTACTGCAAATAAAAATTAGTACTAGTAACCATTATAATTAAAAACATGTACATGTTGGTTAAGTGGAAGGGAAATATATTTTGATGAATACTTACAATAAAAAAATATATTCCTTTTTACATTATACTAGTTGACCCGTGCGAATAATTCGCAACAAAAAAACCAACTTTGAGAAATAATAAATAAATCCAACAGCTATCGTGCATGTTAGTTAAACACATTGTCAATAGATGGCGTCTTCTCCATTTTTATAAAAAGGTTGACCCGTGCGAATAATTCGCATGGTATCTTGATCAGTCACCGAATGGTAATGTGCAAATAAATAAATGAACAGATTGTGAATAAATGGCGCCTTCTACATTTTTAAAAAAAGATTTTTAAAATAAAATTTTTTAAGGAAAACATTAATTTTAAACAATTAATTTAATCTTCAAAATGATGTCTATTAAATATGACAAAAGTATTAAGAGAAATAATAATAAAAAAAAAAAATTGTAAAATAATATATGAGAAGTTGACAAATTTTTATGTTTTTTATTGTAATAAATCGTTTATTTATTACAATAAAACTATTGTATTTTTATTAAACTATAAATCTTTGTTTGTTTTTTTATCTGTTCTTATTAAATAAACGATGAAATATCATTTTAAAGTGCATTTTTATTCAAAAAAGGGTATATTTGAAGTTTACGGCGCTATAGAATTATTTGAAAGGCTGTTTCACTTTCGAAAGATCAAGTAGCTTCTGTTAAAGCGTGTCTACATTTTTATAAAAAGGTTTTTAAAATAAAGTTTTTAAACGAAAACATTAATTTTAAACAATTTGTTTATTTTTCATCATTAGCGGAGACCGTAATCTTCAAAATGATGTCTCAATCATTGATTTTGATGAAGTATTAAGAAACTTATGGCGTTCTGACACAGAAACACCTTTGAGAAATAATATATAAGGATTCTCTGTGATTATAATTATTTATAAAACGAAATAAATGTAACCTATACCAAAATGTATTTCTTTTGTTTAAACCCATTTTTTTTTTTTTTTTAGTGTAAAGATATATGGGTAAAGAAAAAAAAAACCTGTAAATTATTTTGCCTGGGAAATTGTTTGCCCCTCCCTCCCCTTAAAACTAGCTTTGGCTATGGGCCTGGTTGCTGCTAACAGGCGTCGTTTTGCTGCATGATAACGCCAGGTCACTCTGTCTACCACATGTGAAAGCTCCTATATCCCTGACCTGGCACCCAGTAATTTCCATCTTTTTTGGACCATTGAGGAAGCACCTGGATGGAAGGCGATTCAAAACCGATGATGAAGTTCAGCCAACAGTCATTGGATTTCTTCTTTGTCGGAATGGATGCTTTGGTTTACCGTTAGAACAAATGCTTAGACAAGTATGGGGATAATGTGGAAAAATAATACGTATTAGAACCATACTCTGGATTATATGCGTCTGTGAAAGTTAATTAAAATGTACACAATGAGATCTCTTGTTACCTAATTTATTGAATCATCCTCGTATAAACATACGAGGTGCATTCAACTTATAACACCTTCGATTTTTTTTTTTTCTCACTAACTATAATCACACGAGAACTACGAAACTTGTGTCTCTTCTCGAAGTAATCTCCCTGCAGCCGTGGACATTTTTTACAATGTCGACGCCATGATTCCATGGCCGCTGCAATGCTTCTTTAAGAATCTGTTTTGACCACTGGAAAATCGCTGATGAAATAGCGGCACGGCTAGTGAATGTGCGGCCACTGAGAGTATCTTTCATCGTTGGAAACAGCCAAAAGTCGCTAGGAGCCAGGTCAGGTGAGTAGGGAGCATGAGAAATCACTTCAAAGTTGTTTTCACGAAGTTGTCTCATCCATTGTCACAATCGATGAAAAGAAAGTCCCATTCATGCCGTCATCACGCGTCAACATTGCCTGGCAACATGCCATGCGCGCAGCCTTGTGGTCGTCCGTCAGCATTCGTGGAACTCACCTGGAGGACACTTTCCGCATTTTCAGGTCATCATGCAGGATTGTGCAGCAGATCCCACGGAAATGCCAACTTTGAAGGCGATCTGCTGTTCCACACTCATTCGGCGATCCACCAAAACAACTTTCTCCACTCGCTCAATCATGTCATCAGACCGGCTTGTGCGAAGCCGAGATTGTCTTGGTTTGTTGTCACACGACATTCTGGCTTCTTTGAACTGTTGCACCCACGACGCACATTAGACACATCCATGACACCATCACCACATGTTTCACACAACGATTGATGAATTTCAATCGGTGTGAATGATTACACGCTGATCTTGTAATGAAAACGTCGCCATTTTATGTATCAAAAACAGACCTCACTCTCGCCGCTGCCGCTATGGTTCCGTGTGCCGTCTCTGTCACGCATTGACAAAGAGTGTCCGCTTATTTTAAAACAAACCGCATGTTCTATCTGTCTCCAGTTCTGAGAAAAAAAAATCGGAGGTGTTATAACTTGAAATCACCTCGTATTTAATGTATAGCAGTTTAGAAGTCCCACTCGATATATATTCCGAAAACGTCCACTAAGACGCAAGGTCTTCATTTGCGAATTTACACTAACACTTGTAAGTTGTTTATTTCAAATGTATATCTACTTTAATGTGCATGACTTTATTTTGTCATTTATGTCGTATTAAAACAAAATATTCGTCCTCTTATTAGATTTTTTTTTTCTTTAAAAGATCCTGCCATTCATTCGTAAAAATACGAATCACTTTTGTAAGACAACAAGTTCGAAAGAAATTTTACTTTCCTTAAAATTTCTTTGTCTTCTTAAAGTTGTGAAAACGACATAAACGGAAATCCTACATTTATTTTCAACTTCAGGAACTACAGTAAGAAATTTTCCATTTTCAGAAAAGAAAAAAAAGAGATACATCTCCATTATTTATTTAAATTGTCTAAATGGCGTTAATTTCATTCGTATCAAATCTCACGCAGTGGATTAAGGATTTGATATCCAGTGTTTAAGGCAATAATATATTACCAGAAGCAGGATAGAAATCCATTATTTAGATTCAATGCTTATTTCTATAGTAGTTTTTATCGTCTTGTGCTAATTTCTTGACAAGGAACCATTTGGAAAAGATTTCAATTGTTGAAATGAGATCGTTCTTAATCGTGAAATATGCATATCAAGTTTTAAGAAGATCCGTCTAGGTGTTGAAAAGCTACTAGGGACTAATTTGATGAGACTCACTTTTCTATTGAAAATAGAGTGAAAAGCATGATTGGTATTCTTATGTAATTTTTTTTTTCATTAACCATTATTCCATTTCATGCAAGATAGAGCACGTAATCAAAATTATATTGCGTTTGGAAAGAATTACCCAATGGTAGGTCCATTGGTGCAATCCCAAAAACCAAGTTTCAACTTTGGTCGACAGATGTCGCAGCCTGTTTCCACGATGTCATTTCCGGAAGTTGCGTTTTCCTTGTTGCTTCGTCGATTTTATACATCTTTAGGAAAGATCGTGTTTTGAAGGATCGTAACATTATTTTGGTAAGAATTCACAACAGCTTTTACATCGAAAGAAATATAAGAATGATTCTTTGAAGTATCTGTGCCATTGGTCTGTTTTATTTAAAGAAATCGCAGGATAATTTATGAGGAAAAAAAATGTTTTAGCCCCCGAGATGATGTTCTCAATATTGTAATTCAATTGAACTTAGTTAACCGTTTAAAACAAAATCTTAACTAGTGTTAACTATTATCCACCTGCAGTTATTAGATATTATACGTGGTCATTCGTATTGAAATACAGTCTTACGGATTGTTGACGTCTTTTTAGGGTTAAACCATATTAAAATAGATATTGAAATAGAATTCCCCAGAGGTCCTGCCATCTAACCCTATCCTCGCCAGAAAGGGGTTAGAGAAGTTTAATATATTGCAGTTATTCTAAGTTAATAGGTGGAGAAAGGCGAATTCTATGAAGGAAAGCCATTAAGTGACATTTGATTTACATATATACGTTTGTTTTTTTTTTTGAAGTTTTGATCAGTTTTGTTCTTAATTTGTGGTGCGAGCAGTGCCAGGCTTTCGGAGATCGAAATTGATTAAAAACGCAATCGGAAAAATCAAAGGTAGTTCTTTCATCAAGCCAGTCGATTATTAAAATTATCCAGATATAAATAATTGCAGATAGTTATTTCTACTAAATATTTTTGTATAAATACGTTACTCTAAATATGGATTGAAAGTTTCTGGAACAGTCTAATGAATAAATAAAATAGATCCTTTTGTGTGCCATCAAGTGACATGAAATATATTTGATGTTTTGATTCTTAACTCGAAGTGCAAGGTTTTTAGAAACCGTAAATCATTAAAAGTACAATCAGAAAAAAAGGACAATGTGTTTTGTCAAGCCTATCGATTACTAAAAATTATACAGTGATAAATAATTCTGAGTTATTTTTACATTATGATTGATCATTATAATATTGTATGTATATTAAAAGAATTATTTTTCTTAGATATTAAATATCATTATCATTCCTTTCAATCCACTGCAGGATGAAGGACTCCAACCCAGTTCTTTCAGTCGAAAATTTTTCTCTTCCAATCAAACCAATAAAATTTTAATTTCATCCAGACATGTACTTTTCTTGGACACCAGTTTAGAATTTCTGTTGTCAGTACTTCTTGGTCAGCTCAATTGTAATAGCAGACACTGGTTTACTCTCTCACCCATATAGTTCTTGTGGGGTCTCATCATATGATTCTTAACATAATCTTTCCGTGCTTTTTAAGAGTTTTTTTCTGGTCAACATACATGTCTTTGCTCCATTTATTACATCTGGTAATATATATATATTGGTTAACTTTAAACATAGTGGCATTGCTCCTTTCAGTATTTTTGCCAAAGGGATTTGATATAACATTGATTCTGCTATTTAATTTCCAACATAATTCTTCCATCCATACTAATTTCCTATCTATTAACGAATCTATTAAAAATTATCTTTCTTTCTTTAAGTTTAGCTTTAATCCAAGTTTTAAGCTTTCATTGGTTTGTATCATCAATAGAAATTCCATAGATGTTTAGCTAGAACAGCTATATCATCTGCCAACCAAATGTCTTAAATATTCACCATTGATATTGATACCTCTATTTTCCATTCTAATTATTAAACACTTCCTAAAGTACTGCCGTAAATAGTTTAGGAAAGATAGTATCTCTTTGCCTGATACCTTTTCCTATTCTGATTTTTTTTCTGTATCTTTGTGCAAACGAATTACTGCTCTCGTGTCTTTATAAGTATTTTTTGATAAGTTTTACAAAGCTAGCGTCAGTATCATGATTTTCCAAAGCGCTAATAACAGCAGACATGCTAACTGTGTTATCCTAAATATGTATAAACTAAATCTACACAGAGTGGTGTCTTGTATTCATTGGCTCTCTCAATGACATTTCTAAAAAAATGAATTTGCTCAATAGTGCTGTATCTACTACAAAATCTAGCTTGCTCTCTTGGTTGGGCAGAATCTAAAGTGTCCTGTAAGCGGTTGGTAATAACTTTAATAAATGTTTTATATAAAACTGGCAGGAGGCTGATAAGCCTATAATTCCCAATTTCTTCTTTTTTTTTAATATAGTAATATTACCACTGCATTAGTACATCCCTAAGGTTCAAACATTTAGTAAAAAGAGTTGCCAGGATTCCTTCCATTTTTTTCTCCAGATATTAAATATATAAGCCAATACATAAAGGTAATAATATAAGTTAATTCAATAATGAAAATCAAAAATTCTTCTTTAGTATATAAATACAAATAACTCATAGTAAGTGGAAGAAGGAGTTACTATGAGTTATTTGTAAGTTAATTCAATGTTATATTCTTTACTATTTTCAAACTTGCAGTTGATTAATTAATTTATTGCAACATGAAACTTGTATGGATAGGCTGAGAGTTTTGCCATTTGGAGTGTGTATATCATGATAAACTCCAACAAATGTATTTTCTCTGTCTTTCTGTAGTTTTTGAATTTTAGTTTAACAGCTATTAGTTAGGTTATTATTTATCCTCGTATAAATAGAATATCATTAAATGATAAATAAAGTAATGAAATAGTAAATTCTAAATATCAAACTGAAATCTTAGTAGTATAGTGTGATTTGTCCAAATATGATTGAATGACAGGTATACTATTAATAAAAATCTAAGAGTTCTTAACATTGAGCAAAATAAAAAAAATTTAAAAATTGTCATCTGGTAAGTGGGTTTGGCTGAATCCACAAAAAGGACGAAGTGGTCCGTCCGAAACTCTCACTGATGAAAGCTCAGATATTTTTCATTTCTGTGTCATTTCTTTATACTTTTATTTTAAAATAATTTTGATAATGGTCAGTAATGATACCAACTGTTTAATTTTCTGTGTTCTTTTGGGAAATGCTGTGTTTTACTAATAATTTATAATTAGTATTTTGTTTATTACAAGCATGTTTTATGTTATAATTTTGAAGGGCAGTGCTTCAAAACATAAATAGGAATTATTAGTCCCATGGTTTTCTCTGTCCAAAATCTTGGCCTACTGCTTTGCTGGTCATTGAAGGAGAATGAAAATTCAGTAAATTTGTAAATGTACAAAATCTTATAAAGAGCTAAGCTGATTCACTTTGTTTCATAAGTCGTCAAATTTATCGCCAGTGTAAAGTTACTATTCTTTTATGATAATGCATCAGCTTCAGTACTTAAAAGATTTAAGATAAGTAGCTGATGGAATCCTGAACTAAAATCAGGGATTAAAATTAGAAAGCAGCAATTAATGCTTAAGAGATAGACACTGAAACTCATTTACTTGATAATGTCAAAATAAACAAGATGGGAATACTGTGCGTATTCCATCATCAGGGACGACATAAACGTGTAGTTGTTTTTTTGTTTTTTTTTAGTGAGTAATGGTTGATATTTATTCTAATGCAATGCACAGTATAAAAGGTGAAATGGGAGTAGTAAATCTTAAAAACCAATCACAGTTTAAAATGTAGCTTTAATGTATCATACGCTCAAAGCAATAAACATTTAGAGGCAAACATTAAATCATACAACATTGGCATTTTTAGCATTTCAAATTGATTTACTGAAATTATGAAAATGTATATTTGCTTCAGGGCTTAGAATCTTGCATGCTTTAATGTGAGTTGGTGAAGGGGTTATTATTTCAGGAGCCTCCAAAGCATGTAAAATCATCTTTCAGAGCAGCAAGAAATGCAACTTCTCTACAAACATTCTATAATTGCAACAATTTCCTCAAGATTTATCAACCAGTTTTGCAAAACTTGACATGTAATTAGAGCCTTATAAAGCTGTAATTACATGTCATTATTATTATTATTAGCCATATTATAAAATAAGGCATCACACTTTGTCACTTAAATGTTCAATGTTAATAGTTTCGAACATTGACTGTTCTTTATTTGGCTGATCTGAACAGTCAGTGTTTGCAACTGTCATTAAATGTATTAATGTCAATGTTAATTTTTACTGGTAATAAAGTGTGCTGCCTTGGGTTATACTATATGTAATTAGAGGAACTAAATTTGTGGTCATATTGAAGAATTTCTCAAAGTCATGTCGTTCAGGAATTAATAAAATAATAATTAAATATATATATATTTTTTTTTTTGGGGGGGGGGGGGAAAGCTGGAGGGTATCTTTATAATTTATTTTCTCAGCCAATGAACTATGTTCAGTAGTTGGACAGTACAAGGTTTCAGGTGCTTTAGTTCTATAACATTGAAATTTAGTTATATCCTTGAAACTTGAATCAACAATAAAAAAAAAAATATTGAAAACTTCATCATTTTTTTTTTTTTTTTGTATCATTTCTTACTAATTTGCAATGGCATAGTCATAGTAGTCCCTATGGCAGTATTTTTTTCTTATGTGCTGTTGATATGTTATAGAGAATTTATTTTTTCTAGGGTACAACATTTCTATTCCATTTATGTATACTATTGTGTCTTCTCCATACATAACTGATAACTTCATTAAAGACTTATTTTAAAAAAGCAGTTTTTTTTTGTTGTTTTTTTTTCAACTTCCGTCTTTTTGTATGAAACTGTGTGTTGTGAATATCTTTACCAGGGTTGTGAAGTCAGTCAGTGGGAATCTATTGACCTAGCTTCAAATTATAAATTTGTAATAGCCTACAAAATATATTGTTTTATTGTTATAGTATCATTGCGAAATTTTGCACATATGTCTATTATGTTTCAGTAATTAAGTAAGTTAACTCTTAGATACCATGTATATCAGTGTAGAAAAACATTGGTAAAGTGATTGAAAAGAAGTTGTTTAAGTAGATGACAGCGTATGGATTATGCTCTGCTAGTCGCAATTTTATATACACTTTAGTTTTAAGGGATACCTATGCTTTTGTTAACTTTTCTTTTTTCTTTTTTTTTTTCAAAACCTATTTTTTTAAAAGCATAGTTTGTTGCATATTGAATATAATAGGAATTTAGGAACATTTTTTTTTGTTCTGAAATTTTAATCAATTAAATATAACATGATTCATGTTGTAGTGATGAAATGGCTGGTGCTACCATTTTGCTGCAGTTATTCTATTATTATCTATTTGCCATTTGTGAAGGAGTTGACTTTCACTGCCTTGATCTTGACTGGGTTAATCCATATTTGTTTTTGACTTTGGAAATAATTTTTATCTCCTTAAATTCAGAGATTAATTTATGTCCTGTGCACTGTTGCAACAGAGTTCTGAAATTCTGAGACGATGCATTAAACAAATCTTACAAAATATACATTTAATTAAATAATATATCGCCTTTATTAACTTTCTTTATTAAATGATAACTGAAGTCAGTTGCCAGAAATATTTTTTTTCCAATGTTTTAATGCAAATTTTAAAAGTCTTGCTTTGCATTAGATATACTTTTGTATATTTGCAGTAAATTCAGAAAATTTGAAAATGTAAATTTCAGTTATAAATGTTAAGTTAGAATTTTGAAATTTAAGCAATAAAGAGAGATGAAGAGGTTGACACATTTATTTATTTATTGTTTATAAGGTAAAGCTATTAACTGTTTTGTATGTTTTGAGCAATTATAAATTGTTGCTTTTATTTCTACAGTTTTTCTTAGAAAAATATTTTTACAGTTTTATTAAAAATTTATAAACTTATGAATATTGGAAACTACAAAGCTAGCTTTATATCTTCAGTAGAAAATAGGCTTAACATTCATTTTTGTAGTAAATAATAAAAAAATTAAAGAAAAAGAACATTATGAATAAATAGACTGAGGTATCCAAAAAACTGACAAATGAGAGACCTTGCTAATAATGCAAAGGTTAATCTTTCTATTAGATTATGGCAGCAATACGACTGGGCATGGATCCACTGATTTTCTATGTAGATAGTGTACACTGTGCCTTCTCAACAGAGATCTACAATTGCTTAATATTCGCCAGTGATGAAACCCTGACATTGAACCGCATCCCACTTATGTTCTCTTGGGTTCAAATTTGGTGAACAACTGGGACAACTCACGATGCCAAACTGAAAGGACTGATCCTCCAGCCATAGTTTAGTGACTGTGGATCTAAATGAAAAGTGATGCTTTGTTGTGCTGAAAGAGCCTAATCCCATCTGAGTGATTGAATGCATGACTGAACAGGTGCAAATGATCTGCAAGGATGATTACCTAGCATCTGTCAGTCAAAGATGTCTGCAGGTGTATTGAAGGTCATAATGTATGCCATTGGAAAACACCCCGTACCACAATAGAGCCACTATTGCCCTGGTCTGTCCCTTGTTCCATTGCCTCATGGAGTCTTCAACTCGTGGGCCAGGCTACTTGTTTCCAGTCTTGCATCCAGTTCACGAGCTCAGGCAAGGCTCAGAGCCCTGTGCTGTTGGGTTAGCAATGGGACCCAAGTGGACAGTTAGCTTCTGTTCCCCTGTAATTTGTACTGTTCGAACGCTGATGTTATATGTGGCCTCAGCATTGAATTGTTCTGTTATCTGCTGGAATGTTGGATCTGAATGTACTGTTTACAATGCATGCCAGAAAATGCTATCAAAGATCTTCCAGAGTGGTTCATTGGCCTCACTGGTATTACATGTTGGATGTTTTTCCTGATGTTGTTGTCTTGGCACACTCTTGAAATTGTTGTATACGAAAATCCAAATTCTGTGTTGATTTCGAAAATGGAGTGACCCATCTATCTGGAACCTACTATCATGCTGCATTCAAAGTTACTTAAATAGTGATATGCCTTAATTGTTACTGCAAATTATATGTCAGTGGATTGCAGAGATATCTCCCTCTGTATGTACTTCAATTGCAAAAGACACCATTTAATGTGGGGGTGTAGTAGCACATACTGGAAATGGAAGCAACAGCCTCAGTTTTTGAGTATGTATATACAACTCATTATTTAAGCTTTTGCAGTTTCAGAGTTTTCATTGAATGCAATTCTCAGGAGGGGGATAGAATAGACAAAATGTTCAGGGGAGTTAGAGACGATTTCATTATTATTGAACCTTCTTTTATTGCTAAATTTGTTTATTTATAATATAGGCTGTCGTTAGTAATTTTTATCTTCATCAGTTAAAAGTATATATTAAAAGTTTTTGGAAAAATGTGACAATTTTTTTATCTAAAATTTATCTGATTAATGATATATATATATTAATTTCTACCCAAACATAATTTCTACTTCCAATCCATCAGATTTTTATAAGTAATGATTATAAGAAGTGCGGCTTAAAATATTTAATATTTTGCAGTACAAAGGGTTAATCATTTGACTCGTTAAAAGATTTTGAGAGTTAATGAAGTAATGTTATTTTATCTTTTTTTTTTAATTCTTTTAATTGGTTTTTATAAATCTTTAGAATCTTCAGATTAAATGAAGAAACTTCATAACTATTACTTTTTTTTTAATTTATAAAAAAAATATATTTTATTAATTCATGCTTCTACAATAAGAAAAATATTGTTTCATATTAAAAGTTCCAAGGAATTCTTTTATGCTTATTTTGAATCTGAAAGCTGTTTAAAGCTTTTTTTGCAATTTTGCTGAATTATTTACGTAAAGGGGTGTAAAAATCAAAGGATAGCTTGTGATAGCAAAAAAAAAAAAAAATCACTAAACACCCTTTTTTTTTTTTTTTCAAATATTTCTTGAAAGAGGCTAAAGAAAGAAAAGCTATGGTGATGATATTACTGAACTTAATCTGTCATAATCCACATGGGGTTTATATAGTGAATTTTAGATAACATAGCTTGATTAAGTCATTTTATTTATGTGTAACTGATTATTCCAATCAGTTATATAAAATGTTTGTATAAAACCTGTAAAGTGAAAAATAAATCAGTTTAATGAAGTTGTGTTATTAGTTCATAATATTATACATTAGATTCTTTAGTATAACAAAGATATCACAACTATTAAGGTATATTGTATATTCTTTGTGTGGAACTACTATTGTTGAAAAGAGAAATAAAACCCTGATTAGAAGCTTTGGTTTGTGCTTTGGACGTATTGGAGAAACCATTGAAACCAATGACATTTTCACCCTTATGAATAAATAAATAATATAAAAAAGTTGAAGTATGAAATGATATTTTTTATTCATGAAATAGTGAATGAAAATAACAAACAAAACACACATGCTTATAAAACACATAGGGACAGGAAGGGAAATTTAACAGTAACAGGGATGTTATGCATATTAATCTATAAATTATCCACGAAAATGCCTCTGCACAACTTATTTAAAAGGAGACAATCCTGTTACTTATAATAGGAACTGCTATTTATAAGAATTTATATACAGTGTACTCTCGATATCTCGAAAACCTTGATAAGTCGAAAAATTATTTTTCCCCTTGATGTTACATATTCATGTAATCTCGACCTTGTTATCTCGAAAACTCGCTATCTCGAATTTTTTTTAGCGTCCCTTCAACTTCGAGATATCGAGAGTATTCTCTATTAACAACATGTGGAATTAAATCCTCCTATCATTACAATAAAGGAATGGCAGCAGTAAGTTATAGCATTACTATAATTTAAATGTTTAGTCTTTTTACCTCAGGCTTGTTGTTTTGTTTTCTTTTTGTTTTTTCTTCCTTTCCTTAAAAATATGTAGTAATACAAATCTGTTGAGAAAAAAAACAATTGACAATAATTACAAAACACTACCTTTTTTGGGGGCAAAGTTTTCAATTGAATAACTATTAATTTTGATTAAAAACATGGATGGAAACAGTCAGGCCTTGAAATATCTCACTGTGTTAAACACTGACAATTTTCAATGAAAATACATTTAAATTATTAATTAACATTGTTGCATGCTATTTTCTTTTCAGATTATTGTTTTCAAATTATCAGTGACTACAAAATAATTGTATGCAACCTTAATTAAATGATGATATTAAGCATCTGGCTGAAACATATGAACAGAAGAGACCTGTATTTATCTGTATGGGAAAGTTTGACTCTTGGTAGGGTGCTTCCAATACATATACAAATCACTTTTTCTTTCAAGAAATCGCTTCCCGTAGTTTCTTTACTTCAAATCTTTTAAAAGTTTAAATTTCTTTAAAAGATCAAAAGCTAACAGAAAACAAGTTATCATCATCGCATTCTTAAAGCATTTGTAACAACATCATCAGAAAATGCGTCTGGACTCAACAAGAGATAAATTCATCTGTTTACATCTGGATTCTGTTTTAGTCTCAATCTTAAAGTCATTCGTGCTAAGAATAAAGGATTTTTAAAGAGATTCACTGTCAACAGTTACTTCTAGTATTTGTAATAAAGGATGACCGAGAAGTTCCTGTACCCCTTAATATAATAATAACATAATAGGGGGTACGGGAACTTCCTGGGCACCCTGTACATTGTCTTTTATAGAAACACATATATTAATAGCTAAATACTCCACAAAATTACAGCCTAGAAATGTAAAGCAGCAAATCTAATTGAAATCTGCTGCTGCAAAACATTCTTGAGTATTGATTGAGAACTGAACAACAAATAGAGAATAAATAAAAAATATCAATGATGTTTTCAGTTAATGGGAAGTTAAATTGATATTGAATGCACTAAATAAATAACTGTTTCCATAAAAGTGTCTTCATAGCAAAACATTATTTTGATTAATAAATTTACACTGATATGAATATATTTTAAATAAATGTCTGGTGAAAATTTTTCTAGCTCATTTAATATACCAAATAAATATCCTTCAGTTTTGCTGTCATTAGACCGTTCCCTTGTTAAATAAAAATTGAATGAAAATTTAACTTTTAAAGCTAGCATTAGGAATAAACAAGATGAAATTGTATAGTGAGAGAGTTTGTAAAAATATGGGTACCATATATAAAATGGAATTTCTGTGTTTTAAGTTTATAAACATGCTTACTATTGAGTTTTTTTTGTTTGTTTTTTTCCTAAAAGCTATGTCATATATATGTTTGTATTCTATTTTTAGGGACAAGCAATGGCTGACGCAGTACCCAATGAAAACGGTGTAGAAAATAAGCCTTATCATTCCAATAGAAATAGGGGTTCTGGGAGTTATTCGAGATTAAAGACCGATAGAGGCTCTTGGAAACAAGCTTTCCCCAACCAAGGAAGAAGAAATTGGCAACAATACAATCAAAATGAGCAACCATTCAAATCAGGTTGGCGGCAACGACCTTCAAACGAAAATAATGGAGGTGAATCAAATTCCCATTACAATAGAACTGATGTGTCTTCCAGCGAAGGGCCTTCACGACACAACTCAGATGGTAATTTAGAACAGAGAGAACATAGGCCAAATAAATGGAGGAATGATAGGCCATCGTATCGGAATACTAATTATTATTCAAATGTTAATAATAACCCAGAACAGCAGCGGTGGAAAAATAGAAATAGTCAAGGTAGAAAAAACGTAAGTGGGAACTCAGAAAAGGAGAGCGGCAGCAATGTGGCAGGCTTGCCAGATCACTCCACTGTGCACACGGATCAACAGAATCTTCTGCAGCATATTGCTGAACGTTTCAACCCCGATGCTCCCTCCACGTCTTCGAATCTTTCTCCACAAAGAGATGTCGAACCATCTTCTCAAGGAGAGGTCTCCCAAAATATTCGAACTCCAGATGAGGCTTCCAAACGATACGATGACAGGAAATTTGGAACAAGAACTAAGTACTACAATGCAAATAGGTACGATGAAAGGCCTCAACAAAGGTTCAGTAGTAATAAATATTCAAAAGATGGTCGTTCATTTAATAGGAAACAAGATCATGCATTTGGTGATCAGTCGTATGAAGGCCAACAAGGCCATCAACCTTCTGCTGGACCAAAATTTGGAAACAGTGGTTCTTCTAAGTTTTATAACCGCCGAGAAGGATATAGAAAACCAAATTATTCATATAGTCCCAAAGAAACTGCAAAAGAAGAAGATGATTCATCTCAAAGAGGTAAATTTTGTACTTTATTTAAATTTACTATTAGGTATTGTTTGTCTTTGAAAATTACTTTAACTTTGAATGTGGGCAGACAAGAGGTTCTTTAACATCCTTTGTTAAACTCTCATTTCTTTCCCATAATCCTTAAATCTTGATATTTTTTGTTTTGTTTTGTTACTGGTTCTATTTACTTAACTAATTGTTGAATGTCATAAAAAAAAATTTCAATGATTTTGCCTCAATTTGTCAGGTATAAATAATCAAAACAAAACATCCTGTAATTACAATAAAAGTCATCTTGACAATTCAAAAACCATTCAGGATATTAACTATAACAAAAAGAGTTAATTATAATATTGCAAAAAAAAAAAAATAATTAAGACATAACACTTAAGAGAAATTACTATAAAAAATACAATTCCAAACTTTAAGGATTTCTTTTGTCTTATTAAATAATTAAAATTTTCAAATATTAACATTTGCCGGTTAAAATAATGTCATTTCACAGAAGACATGCATGAATTTACTATTTTGTTAAACATTGCAGATACAATAATGAATTCAAAGTGTGTAACAGTTGTTATTTCTGGCATTATAGTATCTTGAATGCTTTGTTTGCCTTTTTATCAATCGTTGTATGTTAATCAACTTGTCTCTCTTCCTCTTCTTCTTTTTTTAAATTTTTATTTATTATTGTTTGTTTTTCTTTTATTTTTTAGTATTTATATTGCCCACATTTATTCATTATAACCAATAACATATTAAAGAATCAAGAAATGCATAAGAAATGATAGAAATTGTCCAGCTCTAGCAGGCTTGCTTCTAACTCAAAATCTTACAGATAAATGTAACTATTATAGATATTTAAAAAAAAATATAAGGAATTAAGTGCTGTATAAGATTGAGAGATTAAAATTTCTGTTAAATTTTACTTTGCAAATTACTTTGAAACTTCACATTCTTATTTTTATTAAAGCCCTGACTCATGAGTGAAATGCAGTGGCCATTAGTATTATTAGCTTCAGTTTTTTACTAATTTAATGCTAACCAAAAATATCCTCCATTACCAAATTTCTTCCTTAAGTCTCTTCTTTTCATTCGAATGTAACATTAAATTTACTACTTCATCATCTTCATTATCGCAAATTTTCTGAAAGAAAACATCTTTCCTTTTTCAATCTTTCATACAAAGATTATCTATAACCATTTCTTTATAATACTGACATACCATTCCTATAACAAAAGACCTAGACAAAGGGTATTAACCAATCAATGCTATTGTAAACGAAGACTTATTTGTTGAATTCAGACCCATTTGTTAGGAACCTTACTTTCCTTTAACAATTTATTTGCAAAGTATATTGACCTTTTCTCCACTTCCACCCCCTCATTCCTATTGAAAAGGAACTGTTGGTAGAGTATAATTTAGATAATGTTGAATTTATGAATCTGATTGAATTGTTTGCAAACAATACATACTTTAAACATAGGGAAAAGATTTATAAGCAAGTGAAAGGATTTCCTGCGATGGTCTCCTCTATTAGGACAACTGTGTAATGTTTTCATGATTTTTTTTTTTAATGCAAATTGTTAAGGGAGAAGTATGATTTTGAGTATTATAAATGTGGACAATATCTTGGGGTTTTTTTTTTGGTTTGAGATGGTTAGATAATCTTAGAAATTTTATGAATTGAATAGAAAACATAACAACATACAATTTCAGATGGAAAGAGAAATAGATAATAAATTGGCATTTTTGGATGTATGGTTACAAAAATGGGGAAATGGTGATAAACCACTGTAAGAAAAAGTTTCGGATCAGCCATGTTTTAAATTTTCAGTCAGGACACAGTGTAGGTATAAAAAAGAATGTGTTGGAAAATTACATGCGTCTTATTGATAAGTTTTCAAGTTCAGAGGAGTATAATAAGGATATTGAGAATACGAAGAAATTATTTAAGAACAATGGGTATATGCCTAATAGTAGATTGATTGATAAGGTTATAGGGAGGTATAACAGATTGAAAATTAAGGAATTGGTTGAAAGAAAACAATTGGTGACAATCCCATACATGAATAGACATAGTATGGTATTAAAACAAATTTGTAAGAAATATCAAAGTATATTTGAATACCAACACCAGTTAAAGAATATACTACATTCATGGTTAACAAACATGATGTACAAAATTAAATGGGAGTCATTTAAATAGACTAGAATTTTTAATAGTGAAAGTTTTTATCTAGCAGAGAGCAAAAGAACAATTATAGAATGAATGGCTGAGCACAGCAATTATCTTAAAAATAAGCTGATTGATAAATCAGAAATTGCCGAACATTGCTGTAGGCTAGGTCATATTCCAAGTAACTGTGGACAAATTTTATATGTTGAAAAGAATAGTAAGATAAGGAAGAATTTAGAATCATTATTAATTAGAAACACAAAAGGTGTAAATTTAAATAGGGAGTGGAAGTGAGAAAACGGTTGATGTACCTCACGAATAAATTGGTGGAGGAAAGTAAAGTTTCTAACAAATGAGTTGAATTTAACGATTTGTGTTATTGAGTTTGTTATAGAATTGATTGGTTAATACCTTTATCTAGGTCTTTTGTTGAAGGAATGGTATGATACTATTATAAAGAAATTGTTATAGATAATCTTTGTTAAATTACATGATATCCTTTCATGTTTTTAATTTTGTTAATGTAGAATCTTTGTATGAAAGTTGAAAAAAGAAAGATGTATTCTTTCTGAAACTTTGCGATAATAAAAGATGTTGAAGTATCCAACATTCTGTTTGAGAAATAATAATGGATATATAGTTATAATTTCGATAATTTTTACTGTTAAGCAACAATAAAAAATAGCCTAATATAACTATCCACATGTGTTTCAATAAGCCTGAAATTTTGAAAGTAAACAGTGTATTTTTATAGCAATTAATATCTTTCAAGATTTCTTCAGTTTCTGGTAAGCATCTAATATTTTTAATGAAAATAAATTGAGTTATTTTTCTTTAAAATTGTTTAAGAAATCGATAAAATTAATTGCACATAAGCAGTGAAACAGTATGAACTTCTGACAAGTTATGTTCTCTGTGTTATATATCACATGACCACCAGATGACATCAGATAAACACAACATGAAATAACCGACCATTTGAGGTAGAACACAGTTGCTGCAGGAAGGAATCATTATTATGTCCCAAGATCCAAGGGAATCCTATCGCTTAATGCATTCATTTCCAATTGTTATTCGAAGATATGTACAGTGCAGCACAAAAAGCATATTCATTATTATTGCAGCACATTCCATCATATTTATTATTAGCTTCAATTTTGTTTAACAAACCAATAGCATTACGTCAACTTTTATGAGCTAGACTTTTATAGACAGTTAAATTTTGTATATGTGCTTATAGTATTCATTACGTGCCACTTCATTACATAGTTTTTATGGTATTTTTATCAAATCTGTATGTTCTTCCAAAATCACTGGTAACAGGTGTTGAAAGGTTAAATAGTATTATCCAGTATATGTCATCACAAGATTGTGACAAAAAAAATGGTAGTGCTTATCCATTTCGATGCATAAACTAATCTGAATATCACCTTCATCTTCATGTATGTTCTCTATGATACCAATGTACCAATCAGACTTGTAAATACATGCAACATAGCAATTGGAGTGCGAGTGTAGCAGATCTACTTGCATTACATTGCATAATAGTCAAATACCAGTGTGTAAACTGTATCATTACTGGTTCTTTTTTACAACAATT
>JAFIDM010002131.1:100486673-100530404 GCA_023159025.1 Thereuonema tuberculata
GATAGAATCCAGTTTCAGCAGGAAACAGCACCTTCTCAGCCATTTCTAATGCCATAAAAAAAAAAAAACAACATTTTGAGAACATTGCAGAAATGATGATGATAATAACATTACTAAGAATAATAATGAATAAACAATGGATCCAAAATAGTTTCTAAGTATTTTGCAGCCATGGTTCCTTCAGGTGGAAAAGAAGGAAGAAAAAAAAAACGTACATTAGAGCCCCGGTAATCCGATCATCCGTGTAATCAGAGGTGAGGCTGAGTCCAAGGTCAGGCAGGGCGGCCAGTCAGTATCAGTCTGTTTGCTATTGTGATCGGTTCGTTCTCATTTATTTTTTTCAGTTCAAGTTAAATTTTGCAAAAATGAGTGGAAAGGCCAAGAGTGGTGTTTCTATTAAAGAAAACTAGAAGCATTGAAGAGAATTGATCAGGGTGAAACACTAAAGAAGATTGCAGCCGACTACGGTGTAGGCGAAACAACAGTAGGAGATTGGCGCCGATACAGAAGCAAAATTGAAAAGTTTTCTTCCGTTGAATGTGTTAACATTTCGTCGTCCAACAGAAAATCAATGAAAAAAATCTGATTATGAAAAAACTAGTGAAGCACTTTTTCTTTGGTTTAGTCAACAGCGTCAAAAAGGAAGTCCTATTTCGGGTCCCATTCTTCAAGAAAAGACTTTTCCTATTTTATAGGAAATTTCCTGCTCATTCCAATGGTGTGTAAGTTCCATCTTTGTATCTGGTCTGCCATTTGAGATATTCATAATATTACGCTTCAAGGAAAACATCATTTTCGGAAATGTTTTTTTAGCACTCATAAAGCCGTAGTTTAAAAAGTATGGGGTTTATCACAATTTTGTTGAGATATTTGAAATCTCCAGGGAATTTTACATAAGAAACACCCAGAATTTGAACTAAGGCCCTTACCAAGAACAAATATACCAAATTTCATCAAAATCTGAGACTACATGGTCTGTGTGAGGTGGCATGGAATGACCAATCTTTTAAATAATGTGGTAATTAAGAACATTGCATTTAGAGAAAACATTCTGGAAGTGTAAGAGGCATGCTGTTATTTATGTTACAGATTAAGCCAAACTCTTTTAATCTATTTGACAAATTATATGATTATAGTGTTGAATATGAATAAATAGTGATAGAAGTAATGTGAGATTATCAAACTTGCCTACTAAATTTATGAAGTTTCCAAAGAATTATCTTTGAATTAGGCTTAACTAAAATTATTTCATTATGATATTAAAAAGCAGCAGATAAACATAATGTAATGAATTAGTTTTTAGTAAGAATAGTTAAGTAATAAAAATGTGAAAGCAAATTCATAATACCATATTTACTCGCATATTTTACGCACTTTTTTGGAAGAAAAAATCGTTTTGAAATAGGGGTGTAAATTACGCAAGAAATAAAAAAATCCTTCCGAAACAGCAACTTCCCATTACCATTATAAATAAACAGTCTACTATTTAACACTGTGAAAATTATGCGAGAAAAAAAAAATTCAAAATATGTCCTTAAAATTTTATGCGAGGGCGTAAAAATACGCGAGTAAATACAGTAATGCATTCTTGAAACCTATGAAAAGGAGCTAATGGCTATTGTGATTTCCCACAAACCATGTTTACTTTGTCAATCTTAAAGAAAAATGTTTTCTACAAAATTCAAATACTTGGAAATGATGACATGCGTACATCATATGGGTATAGTAATTATGATTGCTGCTTCGTGAGGAATGGATTAGAAATTGATGTTCAACAATATCATATTTATTTGAAATAATTACCATCATTTTTATTTAATTCTTCTCATTTGCTTTTTGAGGTGACACACATCAAGAATGTCTTTCTAGAAGCACTTAAATTTAATTATCTCAAAGTATTTTTTTTCTTGTAATAATATTATTCCTCTATTATTTTTAACAAATCACGTTTTTTGATTTTAATTTCTTAGATCGTTTGATTGACCAGCTAGCTCATAATGCCTGCGAATGTATGGTCTGCTGTGATGTCATCAGAACCCATGACTCCGTTTGGAGTTGTCAGAATTGTTTCCACGTCTTCCATCTACGCTGCATTCGTAAATGGGCAAGGTCACCAGCTGCCATTGTTGAAGGTAATACATTATCATGAAAGAATAATGGGTATGAAATTACAAACACCAAATGAATATATGCAAACAAAGTAGATCATAGAAATTATTCCATAGGTTCTTTGGGATTTTAATTAGCTAATTTTGTCACGTAAAAGTAAATGTTGCTAAGTAAAACTTCCAAAAGCATTTCTTATATTGTTGGTTTGCTTTATTTGGAGTATTTTAATTTTTAATCTGTACTTTATAATCTGATTCATATCCTTAGTAAGATTTTTAGTAGAGGTTTTCTTAAAAAAACTTGCTTAGACCTAAAATGTCCATCCTAAGGATCTCAGACTAGCAGGCTGCACGTGACCTGCAACAACATTACTAACATCCCGCTATTTATCATCTCTGATTAGAAGATGCTCTATGTGGTGTTAATAGTTATTCTTTAACTTATTCAAAATGTAAGATAAATTCTTTTGGCATTGTACTGAAAATTTAATATAAAGAAAAGAAAAAAGCAAATAAATTAATATTGTATAACAATTTCATGGATTGTTAAATTACATAATTAAAGAAGCTTTTGAAAAAACTATTGTCATTTTCTTAATTGTTTCTAGAGCTTATAATTAATATTTTTAAATATGTAAATTACTCCCTTAAAGTTTTTGATTAAGCTTAATTATTTATTTTAAAAATTGTCTAGTCATGTCTGGATTTGCTAGAAATGGTATCCTTTGCTAAAGTTCTGAAGCAAAACTTTTTAATAACAACTTACCTAACTGTTATTGATTGTAATTCAGTACAAACTGAATGTCAGGAAGGCTTTGAATTTTCTGATAAAGTACTTGAAAGACTTTGAAAAGGCCTTGTAATATTTAATATATTTAACTTTGTTCAAATTGCAGTATTGTTGTGTTGTTGATGGTCGGAGTAACTAGACGATAACCCTATTTACAAAACTTAACTCTCTTATTCTTTAAAATTTACCAGTGTGTAAATATGTATCGATATATATTCCTACACACACTCACAAGTGTCCCAGGAGGAAAGATCAGTATGCTCAGAGGATATAGTATTGAGCATTTAAAAAAAAAAAAAGTTTATATGAACATGTGGCCTATTCCAAACGCTTTCTGAAATGGGGAGCTATTGAATGCATAGCATTTTAAATTTGGCATGCAGTATTTTCCTGCCTTCAGAATGCATTCAAAATGAGCAATGCACCTGTTCTCACATGAGTTGCAAAGTTCATTATGCTGACAGTGGAATCTTTGAAAATTTATCATAAGCTGTAGCAAATTTGTCACTTTAACATGAAATATTAGAAACAGTTGTCAACAATTTTGCATCTTAACATTCAAATAGATCTATTTTGGATACCATTTGGAATAGGATACATGTTCATATAACCCTATTTTCTTAGATGACTGATACTTAGATATGACCTCTCAGACCTTTCTTTCCTGTATATATAAATCATAAGGAGTTGTAGATTAAATGACACACTTTTTGTTCCACACCTAGCTCTCTCTTATGAATCCCAGTCATTCAGTTAACCAAATTTATCAACTAATCTCTAGTATCCAAATTAATATTTCACATAACTTATATATATATATATATAATATATATATATAGAGAGAGAGAGAGAGAGAGTTACTAATAAACTAATAATTTAGTCGAACTTTAAGTTACATGCATAAAATTTAAATTAAACATTCTATTAAAAACATTAAAATGCAATGTTTTGGAAATCATTTTCTGATTTCCTTTTACAAGTACAATTATTTGCAATATAGTTTTGCCTTTAAATAGATATACGTTAAATAGATTCCACTTTATTTAGCTTGAAAAGTTAGTGTTAAATAGAAATGAAACATTAGTGATGAAAGAGTTGATTTCTTCCCTCCATGAACTTAACAAATGAACTGTGGAGCAATTAGAGTTTATATTTCATCAACAAAGAGTTGGTTGCTTTGTTTGTAACATTTTTAATAATTTTTTTTGTTGGATTTTCAGATGCTGGATGGAGATGTCCTGCTTGCCAAAATATAACAGAAAAAGTTCCCAAATTTTACTTATGCTTCTGTGGTAAACTTCAAGATCCAGAATGGAACCATTATGACACACCACACAGCTGCGGAGAACCCTGTGGTAGGAAAAGGAAATTCAAGGATTGTATCCATCCTTGCAATATTCTTTGCCATCCTGGGCCATGTCCTTCTTGTGAGGTACAAGTAACACGTTCCTGCGAATGTGGGAAAACCAAGCAGGTAATTTTTTTATAACTATTGGATGAAATGTACATTTACTCATGAAATGTTGCAAATAATTTCATGATATTTTTTTAAGAATGGACTTGAAGATAGATAATAGAATTGCTTTAGTGATAAATTCCTTAATTATCTTCCCACTACTTCCTCTCTCAATATCAGTCATTATAGGGAGTATTTTCAGGATAATGACCTACTTGCCAGCATGTACAAGGCATACTGGCTAGTAAGTCGGTTCCAGGCCACCTTCTTAAAGTGAATTACAGCCTTTTTTTAACTTGCCTTCTTAATATTTTTTAAGCCTAAAAGCATGGTTACAATATATCTATTTAGTGCTTAATAGCACTAGGCCTAAAATAACAATACAAAAGTAAAAATAAAAAGTTGTACAGTACTGTATTGCCAAACATTAAATATCTTCATCACCTCAGAAAGCCATCTTTAGAATATGGCAAAAACCAAACATGATAAATATGAAAAGTGCCATTTAGCAAAGTGCCTTAAAGCAATTCACCTCTATATGTACCTTATATCTTTATTTATTATTTAAGATGGATAAAGCTAAAAGCTGTTCAGGCACAGCCTTGTGGTCAATGTGTCGGCCTACTGTGAGGCTGTGCTTGAACCTTGTTTCAAATCCCAGTATTGGCATGGATATTTACTTCCTTTCTTGTGTGTTTGTATGCTTTCTGTGTGTTTTGTCCCTAGAATAATGAGTCGGTGTACTCAATCTGGTAATCCGATGAACTTGTCTGGATTGGGCAGATGCTAGGTGAATGATACTTACAGGACTGCTTTGGTTTGTTCATAAAATTTGGAGGCTGCAACATAATGGTATAGTGCTGTTTCTCCTGGTTCGGACAATTCCATTCTTCCTCCACTTGCTTTTTCTGTATCAGCATAATAAAACACCTACACACAAAGCAAGTGTTCTGTTTTTTTTTTTGTTTTTTTAAATATGCAGGTGGAAGAGCTTAACTGTCCAGTTCAAAGTCTTGACCTCAACTCTGGGGTGAGCTGCTGGAGCAAATGTTACCTTCTTGACCCACTGGTTCAACTAACACTTGTCAGCTGTTTACCATACTACAGGTGGAATGGAAATAAATTCCAGCAGCAGTTTATAAGAACTTAGTGGATAGCTACCACGAAAGGTAATTGCAGAAAAGGAGGTCCAACCTTGTATTGATAGCAGTGCTATAGTATCGTAAAATGTCAACAGTTGCTGTCTGGACAGACGCACATATAATATACTTTGCTCCTCATGCTTTTTTACCCTTAAGATTCAGTATTGCTAGTATTAAGGATTTTTCAGAATGCTGTGGTTTTCCTCAGCCATACAGAAGATATAACGATTCATTCTCCAGTAATCTTTCTCCTAACTGTTATCTTCTTGTAATCCTCGTTTTATCATTCTTTCTTTCACTCTGTTCATCCATATCATTACTGGTCATCATCATCTTCCTTCCACTTCCCAATTCATCTCCGCTTTTGGTAATTTTCCGTTCCTCACTCTTCTCACATAGTCATTTCAGTCTTCTCCATTCAGTTTCTTCTATATCTTTTTGAACATTGATCATGTTTCTTCTTTACAGTATTCTTTATCCTTTCCATCCATGATTTCCTTGTAGCTCTTCTCCAAAAATCTATTTCTATGGTTTGTAATAAATTCAGGTATTAGAAATTCAAAAATACTAGAACAGTATTAGATCTGTTATAAGCTAAGAAAATGATAGCCATAAAAAAATCCAAATACATAATTGATATGCATGGACACAAAATGATGTTGTTTTTAGAAATTTTTCCCATGTTATATGCTTTTACTTTTTTACAAACTTTTTCTTAGATAAATTTTGATTTTTCTAATAGTTGACAAACTCATTATCCCTCCAATATTTCCATAAAAATGTTTTCCTTTTGATTTTTCCCAATTAGTCTAATCACCCACCCACCCACTGACTTGGATATCAATTATGGTGCAAGATGCTTATATTGTGGATTTATCACAAAAATCACAGCAAGCAATTCCGTGGGACTTATCCAAATCTTTCTTTTTACTTACATTTCACAAACTGTTTATAAACTTTGAAGCACTTTGAAAAAGGCAGCACCAAACAGGCTTAGGCATGTGGTGGAAGAGTTTTTGCTTTTTTCTGTGAGATATAGAGAAATTGTAAATGCCTGTTATTTTATCCGCATGTTTCTTAATATTTTGATAAAAATTAAATTTACAGATTTTAACAAGTTTCCTTTTTATTTTGTCATTTTGTTCAGCTACAAATCGATCACAACAACAAAAACAAAATCCAATAAAAAAATATAAGAGATTGCCCTGAAAATTGGCATTTTCTAATTTACTGATTTGTTTTAATTTCTATTTTTAGCCTATTTGGTGTGGTCACTTAGATGCAATTCTCTGTACGAATACATGTGATAAAATACTGAACTGTAAAGTGCATTCTTGTAACAACAAATGTCATGTAGGACCTTGTACTGAATGCCAAGTTAAGTTTCAACAAGGTAAACACTGATTCTTTACATTTTTTTTTTTTTTTTTTTACATTAAGGAAAAAATATTCCGTTAACTAAAATATACTAGTTTCCTTCAATTTTTGTTTCAAATATGCTACAAATAAAATTTAAGTAATTTAGTCAGTGATCAGTATTGCGAGTGATATAAAATGTGAACTATTCAGGTGATTGAAGTGAAAAAAAATGTAGTACAGTGTTACCTCCGAATAACGGACAGTCACGGGACCGCAAGTTTTGTCCGTTATTGGGAGGTGTCCGCTATTGGGGAGGACTTTCTATTTTTTATTTTTTAGCTTATAGCATGTCATTTAATGAAAAATTACGTACATCTTAATTAAATTTCTACAATTATCATTGCGATATGAGAGAATATGAACAATTGCAAATTATTTACTATATTCCTTTTTAAATGAGTGCTAATCCGTTTGTCTTACTTAAAATAATGATAAAATTAATTACAGTACATAGAAATTAATTTCTAGCCATCCATTTGATAACTTAAACTTTTCCAATCCTAAAGTTTGACCGACTTCTCTGGTTTTTTCTTGAAGGAAAACACCGCTTATAGGAATGTTCTTTGCACGAGCAAAGCGGGACCATTTTAACACCATTTCATCGATTTTTGCTTGTTTCAGTTTTACGAAACTTCAAATTCCTCGAATTTTCGTTTGAATTCACCATCCACATTTTTCTAATCTCATCTTTGTCCTTTAAAAGTTCACTTATATGAGTTTTTCCAACTTTAAAACGTTCAGCAAGACAACGCACACTCAGCTTTTCTTTTTCAGCAACTTCAAGAACATCAATTTTGTCTTTCAGTGCCAATCTCTTCTTTTTTGACGCCATTTTAATTCGCACTAAATTTAATCAACACGTTTATAGGATAGCTTTACGAGGGATTGATATTTACAAAGCAACAGCAGTGAAAAAAAGGACCTCAGATTCGTGCATTGAATCATGGGACACCGATACAATTTATGGGACACCGATGTAAATACAACCATGATGTGTTTATCGAAATGTTAATCAAAAAAAAATTTTTTTTTATAGTTAAAATAACTGTCCGCTATTCAGAGTGTCCGGTATTCGGAGTGGATAACATGGCATGTCCTATTTTAAGGGACTGGGACCCGCAATAATGTCCGCTAATTAGAGGTGTCCGCTATTCGGAGTGTCCGTTAAAGGAGGTTACACTGTATTCAGATTTTCTTGAAAAATGCCACTAGCAATTTTGATAATATTTGTCATGTAATTATATGACACTAAAGCTGTTATCATTTCAGTGAGGTTTTGCAAAAATAGCTGTGTCCTTCAGAAAGTATTACTTTTTTTTTTTGTTAAACCTAAAGTTGGTTCTTGTAATCTCCCCCCCCCCCCCCCCAAAAAAAAAGCACTTGTTTAATTGGGTTAAATTTTGACATTTGGGCAGGGGAAGAGTTAAAGATGATTTTAGTTCAATAAGAAAAATGAAAAATTGATTGTGTCAACATATTTAAAAACATTGCAACTTTCACTTCCACTTTCCCAGTATATGTAATGGTATCTGTACTTACTGTGACTTAAATTAGAATCAAATAAACACACACACACACAACACAATATGCTTAAAAAGTTAATAATGTATTACAAATATGTATAATCTTGACTATAATATTGCTGTAGCCTTCGTAAGTGTCAGTTTACACCAACAAAAATGAAGCAAATATGCCAAAATATATATCTTATTTTATATGAATATTACATTTTTCAGTGTATATCATTAATCTCCATTGATTACCATTAATCATTAAATAACCATTGTTTTAGAACAACATCAGCCTTACGCTTAGTCTCAGAAATGTCTTCCCCCCACCCCTCAAGCCAAGAATTAAAAATAATGTAGTGCACAATCAAAACAAAAACAGTGATTGTATGAAACGCAATATCCTATCAGATTGCACTCCTAAGCCCCTCCAATTTATAAATCTCAGAGACACCACTAAGCTATATATATAAGGCACCACTATATATATAACCGGTTGTACGTAGTTCTGGTTTGTGCAAAGTTGTTTGTAGGTCCTGGCGAAAATTGTATTTAATTATATGTAAATTATTTCTGAGATATATGCAACTGAGTTACACATAATTCCCCTTTATACGTAGTATATTTTTGAAAACGAGATTGAATTGTACGTATTTTCAACTATAGATATTTCCCAGGTGCACTGATATACAGCTCGGCATCCATATCAATATATAATTGTTGCGTTCATGAGGTTTCTGGGCGGCTTTTAATGAAACGTGTGTTCCCTTCATTTACTTCAGTCTCTCTCTTGCAGCCATGGGTAATAGAAGGAATAAAAGTTAATCTTTAGAGGAAAAAGTGAGAATTATTTGGGAAGTGAAACGCAAAAATCAAAATTAGAAATAGTGAGTAACTTAAATATAAGTTACACTTCATTATGTTCAGTCATTAGCAAGAAGGAGTCAGTTTTAGAAGAATGTTGAAAGTTAGGCTCAAAATCTGTAAAGCGCAGCCGTCAACAAAAGGGAAAATTTTCAGATATGGAAAAGTGAATAACAATGTGATGGAAAATTAGTGAAAATTTGGTGAGTCTTTGCTTTTCATTTATCTTAGAATTGTAATTGTAAATAGATATACAGTATTTTATTCAATCCCTTAAAGTTTCTTAAAACATGAAATCAGAAAACTTCATTTAAATAAATACACTATTTTGAAACTTGACAGTTTTACAATTATGCATATCATATGTTAAAAAATATGTACCTAATACACAAATGCTTATTATGAGTGTTCTTTAAGTTTAATTAAAAATAAAGTTAAACCTGAGTTCTAAGTAATTCTTAGTTATGCATAATTTAAAATTTTCCCCTTGAAATACTTATAAATTAGTTTTTAATGTATATATATATTTATATTTATTTTCATGTTAAAGTGATGTAAATATTTTAGTTCCTTTGTACTTCAGCTTAAATAGTACTAAGAACAAGAAATAAATAAGTATTATACACAATAGTTTGATTGATTTAGTAATTTCTGATTTATTTGTTTATTTTATTTTTATTTATTTTCAGTTTGTTGGTGTGGTAAAAATAATCAAGAAGTGGCTTGTACTCCAGAAACAGCTGGAATTCCTAGCTATTCTTGTAATTCCGTTTGTGAAAAATTATTAGATTGCGGTAACCATAAGTGTCAACAAATTTGCCATGAAGGTCCTTGTAAACCATGCGTTCTTAGCCCAGTTTTGGTAACTACTTGTCCATGCGGAAAAGTCAAATTGTCTGAATTGCTCTCAGAAGACCAACAAAGGAAAACTTGTCTGGATCCCATTCCTTCCTGTGGAAATGTGTGTAAAAAGTTGCTAACTTGTGGTTCATCAGGTAAGAATTGCTCAGAACCATTACTACTTTGAAAAGGAGTTTTTACTTAATTTTTAATGAATATTTAGCAAAGCAAATCATAATATACACTGAATATATAAAACATTGGATATATGGGTGATGGAAAATTGACACTGGTCCTTATATTATGAATATGGGTAAATATTGCAATCTTATTGACTTTGATCGTGGATGTATTGTCAGCACAGAATAGATGGATACGGCACACTTTGCATATTCCAGGTTATGGGAGCCAACACCCTTCTCGTGTACCACTGTTGACTGCTCATCATAGGAAATTGTGCCTCTCCTGGTACTGGAAACATCAAGACTGCACATCTGCAGAGTTGCACCAAGTAGATAAATCCTATTACCAATCCGATGGAAAGGTATGGATGTTGTGTCAACAGCATGGGGCCATGATCCTGTCCTGCCAAGTTGGCTCTGTTCAAGGAGATAGTAGTGTTGTGATGGTTTGGGGAGTCTTCACATTAGGTCCCTTAGTGTGTTTAGAGAGGTGCTTAAAAGCTGCGAGCTACCAGAATGTTCTTGCTGATCACCTACACCCTTTTATGACCTTCACAATCCTGCAGCCAATGGTGTATTTCAGGAGGACAAATCGGGTCATTAACACCCAAGCATGGCTCAAGGAACACTCACTAAGTTTGGTGACCATCCAATGACCCACAAGGTCTCCGGATATAAATTCTGTCGAACATCTCTGGAATGCAATTGAGTGAGACATCAGATCCTTGAATCTGGCATAGACGTCTAGGGCAGAGTTATTGACAGTGGTAGAACAGGCATGGCTGGCATGCCTGTGCTACCACTGTACCTCCAGCATTTGATAAGATTTGAAGTCTTGATGTATACAAGCTGTCATTCGCTCTAGATCAGGACTGACACACAATTAGTTATGAGTGTCTAATATTTTGTCTATTTAGTGTATTTTAGAAATGTAGTTGCAGACAGAATATAAAAAAAGTAATTCACATAATTACAATCATAAAACCATTAGAAAACTTCACATTTTTTTATATATTTTTTTTTTAGTTTCTTTATAAATTTACAGTTTAAAGTTATGGTTATAATAAATAAAAATGTAATAATACTACATATCTTATACTCCTAAAAATTAGATTAAAAACTCCATCTTTTGATATATTTATTTATTTATTTATTTATTTATTTATTTATTTATTTATTATTATATCTATTGTATAAAATAATTGGTTTTGTTAAACTATTTTGATAAATTGTCATTAATAATTAGTTTTGTTAAATGTCCTTATTTTAACAATAATATATCTGTATCATATCAGTATTAAGAAATGAAATGTAATGGAAGTTACTCTTTGTTGTTTTAAAAAGGTTTGAAAAAGCGGAAAGATACTGTTTCCGCGAAATATCACCAGTAATAAATATAATATATCAAAAGATGGAGTTTTTAAAAATGTAATATAAAATTGTGGGCCTAGTAACCAAGTGATAGAGCTTGGAGGGGCCTGGTTCAATCTCCGGTGGGATTTTTCTACACTGAATTCTCCTCCAGACTGGTCCTAGAGTCCACCCAACCCTCAGTAGAATAGATTTATTTCCTGAAGGTCATCCCATTCAACCTCAATTTAACCCATTGGTCATGAAGCATTATCTATTTGGTATCGGACAAAAGATTCAAGGAAAATCTGGAAAACAAAGAATCACAGTGTGGTCATATGATCGCCTTCTCTCTGTTTGGTTGCATGCTCATTTGCTCGGTCAGTTCTCCCGTGATTGGTTCAGTGAGCGTGCGTCTCGCAAATTCAGTCTGCTTTTTAAGAGTGGGTTTTTTTTCTGACCTTCCAGTGAATAGTAATATCCCTCCTACTATTATTATTGATTGATTGTTATACAATATTTCTAAGTATGCATAAACACATGCTATTTTAAATAAAAACATTCAATTATTGAAACTAAATATACTGGTTTTTATCATTATTTACCAATATGATCTTTTGAAATAGGCATTTGAAATGTTTTATATTGGGTAAACTTTGGGGGTCTCCAACAGATTCATTCAATTTACATTATTTCTTATGGGGAAATTTAACTCGAAAGTCGAACCGTCTCCTGGAACAGGAGAATGTATGTTCAGTAATTATATATCAAATGTAATGAAGAATTTTTGATTCATGGTTACCATGAACCAAGGGTATGGTTCATGGTTATTTCTGTGCAGTGTCTAGGTTTCAGGCTTCATTGTAGGGGATAACAAATGTTCTGTTCAATACAGTTATTCCTGTGTTGCTTTGTATAGTGGGGTGCCAATGGAAGAAGGTTTCTGTAGTAACTTTTCTTTTCTATTTCTTTCTTTCGTTTTTTTTTGTTATCATTTTTGAAATTTTGCTTATTTAAATGCTTGATTTATTGAAGAAAGATATGTAGATATTAAGATTTTTTATATCCACGTCCATTTTTTTTATTAAGAAAAATAATGTTATTTCAATTAGATAATCCTCATTTCTGCGAGGCTGTGTGTCACTTTGGTCCGTGCCCACCTTGCCAGCTAACAGCTACAGTCCGTTGCACTTGCGGATTTCAGTCAAAAGAGATTCCCTGTGCAGAGCTAAGTAGCATGGGACAGTTTGCATGTGAGAAGCGTTGCAACAAAAAGCGACAGTGTGGTCGTCACAAGTGTTTGCAAAAATGTTGCGTTGACACAGAGCATAAATGCGATTTGGTGTGTGGTCGCAAACTCAGTTGTGGTCTACATACATGTGAGGAACCTTGCCATAGAGGCAACTGCCCAACATGCTGGCATACAAGTAAGTATTAATTTAACATTACAGTATAATGTGAAGATGAATAACAACTTTTTTTTTGTCTTTTAAAAATTTTCAGTTAAGTCCCCGTAGATACTTACAAGTTAGTTAAAAATAAATGAAATTAATATATAGTTTCCGTTTACAATTTATATTTTACTTTTGCCATTAAAGAAATTACAGTTTGACATTTATTTATCTGGAATTCTGAAACCTTAAAAGCTCTATAGACCAAAATTCATGGAACTTGGAGCATAAGTAATCTGCATGTCAAAGCTGATTTTGTGTCAAACCTGACTGATGTGATCCATGGCTTTGCAGGTTATTTCTCAGAGATGCAATTTGATTTCTCAAATTGACTGTAATATTTTTTTTGTAGTCTTAATTTATTCTATTCAGAAATATTAAGTAAGTATAACATATGATATTAATGTATAATCTTTATAGCAGGGCTTTTCAACCTTTTTTGTTTTATGTTGCACTTCTAATTATGCCTTGCTTTACTGCCTGTAATAGATTGATTTGCAAAACTTCAGAATGATTTATAAATGAAAAACAGTTTCTTTCAAATATTTAAAAATACCCTTGAAATGTTCTTTTCAAGTTTTTAAGCTGATTTGAATGTGAATTTATCACCTTTCGTTGTTTAGAATGAAACAGTATGTAGTTCATATTTGTTTGATCACATTATTGGTGTCAAAAACTAGTGTAGATTAAAGCATTGGTTGCATGTATATTACCAGATGCACGCAGAATTTTCTTGTGGCACAGCAAGGACATTCTAAGGACATAACTGAGAAGTTCTGGTTTCCCAGAATCTCTCAGGAATGTAATGTATTTATAAGTACCATATATCATTATTCCAAAATCCCAAAAAATTCTGAAAACTTGTTGTCTTGAGTCCTTGTTGTCAAAGGTTTTGGATAAAAGTGATTGTCGACTTCATATTTCGAAACAATCTTATAAATAAAAATGTAAATGTTCATTTGTTCAAAATCTTAAATCTCCGAAAGTTCTTCACCGATTGCTTTGAATTTTTGACACAAGGTTGCATTCGAATATGTGCGAGTTTTTATATATTATGTAGATGTCACACCTGTGACAGGTAAAAACATGCTTGTTTTGACAACCCCAGGTGTTTGGCGCCAAGCGCAATACACCTGATTTAAGTGGAGAAGCTACAACGGGGTGAGAAGTCATAAATTCTCCTATCTCGATATTGATTTGCTAAATAAAAAAAGTTTTTGTTTTTAATGCTATATATGCAAGGATTCTGGAGCGAAGCGACGGTACCCGGCTAGTAATAAATAAATGAATAAAGGAGTATTTTAGATTTAATTATTAAAGTGTTTTTTTTTAATTTACTTCATATTTTTTAATTTTAAGACCATCAGTTTATTAACCCTTAAACCCTACCCCGGGGTCCCAAACCCTGGGTAGTAATAGTGTTTCTCCTAGGATGGGTAGGGTTTGAGGGTTAAAAAGAACTTCAATTTGTCATTCACACGTTACTTTTGTAGGATCATTAAGCCTTTTTGAAAATACAGAAAACTGTTAATTTTTTTCCTAAATTATTTAAGGTCTGTACATAAATTTTAAGAATTTTATGTACTGATTAAATGTAATAAGGTTCATCAGAATCAATATTTGTTTTTGTAGATTTGTGTTATTTTTATATAGTTTCTTGTTTTAATTTACCAGTGTTCTTTCACTTATTATAGGCTTTGACGAGTTAGCTTGTCACTGTGGAGCTACCATCATGTACCCTCCAATACCCTGTGGTACAAAACCTCCTGAGTGTAATCAGTCTTGCAACAGGATTCACAGTTGTAATCATCCAGTGTTCCATAATTGTCATAGTGAAGAGAAGTGTCCTCCTTGTACATTTCTTACAGAAAAGTGGTGTTATGGCCATCATGAAGTAAGTGATCTTTTCCCTTTCTCTTCAGCATTGTCTCCTAGCAAATCTTTCAATCTTTTTAGATATAATATCGTTAATACAATTAGTTAGATACTAGACACTTAAAATTGTCAAGTTTTCCAAAGAATCAGAGAAAAAATAATGGACAAGTGAACTCAACCTGTCATTCAACAATTGAAGAGTTAATGTCATTGTGGATTAGGATAATATAAATTAGGGTAACTACGATTTTTAACTTTGGAAATTACTTTAAGGGCTGCCATTTTACAAACAAAATAGCATTTAATATTCTTCATTTCAGTGTGCAATTTTTAAAATCAAGTTCTATACAACTTAAATCCGTTCATGCTTGTAGTAGATTTTTCTTTTTTTCTACAACAAAAATAAAAATTTCAGAACTAAGTACTAAACAGTTTTTTTTTGAAAAACATATTGCAATAAAAACTTCTGTTTTCAAACATCATGATAAGAAATAAGTAATAAGGATAAACTTCATTTATTAATTATAGATATTAGATGTGTAAATTATTGTTCCTTTTAGCTTTTAATTATTCATTCAAAAATATTTAATGTAATATCATTCTTATGTAGTGTAATTATTTTCAGATATTTTCCTAAGAATTCTAATTAATAATTAAGAATGAAATTGGAAAAATTTGAATCTGAACAACATTAGAACAATATTGCACTAATTCTATTCTTTAGCAGTTTGGCAGCTTTTTTATGTTGCTGAAGAAAATGCAGACATAAACTAGGATTTACAAATGAAAGTTATATTTATTTCTTCATTTGAAGAAATGAAAAGGATATTGCTTTCATTTAATCTTTTAATACTATTCATTCTTTTAATAAGAAAATAAAAGATGGTTAATTATATATCTTTTTTTTTGCTTTGTTAGATCATGAAATAACTGAAATATTATTTTTAATTAATTTTTAATTAAAATTTTAATAAGCAAATCCAATTAGAAGCCTTTAAAAATATGTATATTAGGTACAGTAGTATAGTCCTACCCCAGAGTGTCTAAAAGTAAAAGCAAATTTTTAATTTTTCACATAACCATGGACGTAATGCAATGCAATCATTATATGCATAACTTAGAATAATATGCCCATATATATAACAGCTTTACAACTTTTGCCTTAAGTTCTATAAGCTACATTACTAAACTCAGATGCTATTTTAATCACCAGAAAACACTAAAAATTATAAACACTTTAATATCAATTTAATCGGAAAGAGAAATAACCAAAAATAAAGAGATGCAAAGGGAACTATCTTTTAGAACTACTACTATTTCTTTTTCATCTGCCTTCTGCCTAACAGTATCAAACTCTCAATCCACTTTCTGTAACCACATCGGTCTTTGAAAACAGTTAATTGAAATGTACATAGGTAGTAGTTATGCTCTGTGACAGTGTCTACAGCATAAGTGAACTTGGAAGCAAACACAATAACTCTTCGTATTATTAATATATCTATATATTAGCAAAACATGTTTTCTTTTATATATATATACTCATGGACAAAAAAATTAGCGCACCAAGAAATAATTGCGGGATCGTAACGAAACTTGCAATGAAGGTACATGTCGGGGAGATATGCAAATGATTAGAAATGCAGCGTGATTGCGCATTACGTATAGCCGGTAGAGGGCGTTGAACATCGTACTCTGTGGAGTATAAAACAGGTAACCAAAGCTTGTTTGAGTGTGCTGAATCGTTTACAAAGGAAGAGCTGAGGTAGACATGCCATTACGCCGTGTTCGAAGACAGTATACGCAGTTGTCGCAGTTTGAGAGAGGGAGAATCGTCGGGATGATGGAAGCTGGGTGGTCAGCTAGGCGAGTAGCTCGTCAATTAGGCCGCTCTGATTGTGTTGTGAGGAGGTTTTGGGACCAGTGGACCCGAGAGATGTCATGTACACGAAGACCAGGCTCAGGACGCCCTCGACAGACCAGTCGTCGAGAAGACCGCCACATAGACAGAAATGCATGCGTACAGCCAACTGCTTCATCGGCCGCCATCCAGGCACAGGTAGCACCTTCACTAGGGGCCGCTCTGTCTTCTCGAACCATACGAAGGCGCCTGGCTGAGGGACAGTTAGGATCGCGGCGCCCATTACGTGTGCTGCCCTTGACGCCCACCCATCGACGCCTCCGTTTGGAGTTTTGCCGCGCACGAGGAAACTGGACTGCAGCGGAATGGAACCAGGTCGTCTTTAGCGACGAATCCAGATTCAATCTCGGCAGTGATGACAATCGTGTTCGTGTGTGGAGAACCCGTGGTGAACGCTTCAATCCTGCCTTTGCTGTACAGCGACACACCGCTCCCACAGCTGGTGTGATGGTATGGGGTGCCATTGCCTACAATACATGGTCACCCACAGTATTGTTCCGTGGCACCTTGACAGCCCAGCGGTATGTTCATGAAATCCTACAACCACATGTGTTGCCACTCATGCAACGGCTCCCAGGAGCCATTTTTCATTAAGACAATGCTCGGCCTTATACGGCAAGGGTGTCACAAGACTGTCTCCGCACTGTTACTACCCTTCCTTGGCCTGCCCGATCCCCAGATTTGTCTCCAATCGAGCATATCTGGGATCATTTGGGACGACGAGTTGGGCATCCCACGAGTTTGAACGAACTAGAGGCAAGGTTACAGCAAATATGGAACGAAATGTCTCAAGACATCATACAGAACTTGTATGACTCAATGCCCGATCGTATCGCATCGTGCATTCGCGCTAGAGGGGGTCCAACGGAGTATTAACTCCTCCGTTCTTTTGCCTTTTTCTCTGAAATAAATTATCCTTTTTCTTTGATTTTCTAATCATTTACTTATATCAAAGTAGTCGTTACGTATGTAAATTTTCGTTTCATTTTGACGACTCCTTCTTGGTGCGCTAATTTTTTTGTCCATGAGTGTATATATATATATATATACCCGCACTAAGACACAAAATTTTTAGTAGCACCCGCGCAATTTTAGTAGCCACCCCTTCAGCTTCCTTGCTGACTGAGAAAATGGCCTCAGAATCCAACAGGGTTCCCACACACCTGGAAAACCTGGAATTCTCAGGGAATTTTGAAAACATATCAATCTCAGGGAAAACTCAAGGAATTCTTGTTAAGTTATTATTACGTGTGTTTCACTCGAGGATTCCTACAAGTTCAAGCCTCCCGCTATTCTGAATCCAAAGATCACCTAAAGCTCAAGTAATCGATATAATTATTCAGCAGACAAAATTAAAGTTTCTCATGACAGATGCTAAGTTAAAAAAGGATATTTTTTAAACAATTATAATGAAGAGTGGCTGTTTTAAAAATTTAATCTGGCCTCTAAAATAAAAGAGTATTTAAAATATCTAATCCTTTAATTAGCAGCCCCGCAGTCATCAACATCCGGTAGCCATGATGGTAAAGCTCGTGCCGGTACGAGCGCGTTTCAGTCCATTCCGTTACAACTTTTTCCCAAAAATTGAGTTTCTCGCATTTCTTTAATTTTTTAAGAATGTCTCATTTTCGAACTAGCTTTAATCGTTTATGGATTGATCCTCATGTCAACCCAGAATGGTCACAGTGGCTAAAGGAGGTAGAAAACCAAATGCAAGCAAAGTGCAAAATTTGTAAAAAAATATTTGAACTTAGTAACATGGGACGTCAAGCTGTAGTAAGCCATTCTAAAAGTGTTACACACAAGAGAAATACTGTCTCTCAATCATGCATGCCTTTGAAGAACTATTTCTCATGCAATGTGGATGCTAACAATAAACAAGATAATGGCAGTGTTGCAGAAAAACAACAATCACAAGTAACATCACTTTCTGTTCCTTCATCAAGTAAATCATGTTCAACCTTGGATAATTTTGTTTCAAATGATGATGTCAAAGCTGCAGAAATCATCTGGACTTTAAAAATTGTCATGGGTCATGGTTCATTCAATTTTCAGGAAGGATTATGACACCTTTTTAAAAAAATGTTTAAAGATAGTGGGATTGCTGAACAAGTTTGCTCTTGGTCCCACAAAAATGAGATATTTGATTTTGTGTGGTTTGGCACCATATTTTACACGTTCATTGACTGATGATGATCTGTTGAGTTCTCCTTTGTTGTATGCTTTGATGAGTCCTTGAATATTTATTTTATTTATTTTAATTTTATTACATTTTAAAATTTTCAGCCTTATATTTCATAATTCCAAACGTTGCTATAACATGATCAAATTAAATACTCTAATAACTCTTTGCGATTGGCAGTACCGCTATATTTTGCTTAATTGGGAGTACATAAGCTTAAAGATTAAAACTTGGAAAATTTTTAAATCATACCTGGAAAACTCAGGGAATTTAATTTCATTTTTGTGTGGGAACCCTGTCCAAGGTCACATGCCCGTCACGTGGTGTGTGTTGTGGGAAGCCTACCAAAAATGAACGGTTTGCCTTTGACCTTACAATTGACCCACATCCATGAAAAATGAAATGTAGCCATCCTCAATAGTATACCTAACATTTGACACTATTTGTATTTTTGTGTCTTATAGTTTCAGATGAGTAGTGGGCAGTAAAACCCAATGTTTTCTTTTATAAATATGGATTTCTTCTTCTTTAATACAGTACAATATTTTGCTAATCTTTCTCAAGTTTGCCTTCCAAAAAGGCAAAAAAGGTATCTCAGCTTGGGCGGACCATTATCTGGAACAACAACATAATCCAGATTCAATATTAGAAATTTTATATAAAATTAAAAATGAAAAAAATGGCTTATAATTGTAACATTGATCATTATTGGTTTTAATTGTATAAATAAAGACAAAAGGATGAAATTAAATGATTACTCTTATTTGGTTATTTAAGAAAAGCCTCAGAAATTTATCTAGATTGGTATGATCGTTATTTCATTATTGTTGTTTTTCATAACATGTTGTATATTGTTTTAACGAATTTGTAATGAAAATCAGAGATGAGAAAGATCAGCAAAAGGCTAATCGAAATATTGTACTCTATTAAAGAAGAAGAAGAAATATATAGATATGTTAATAAAATCATTTCATAGTTGAATTTTGAACTAAAAACTGTTGGTTCAGATTGCAGATATGATTTAAAGTGTTGTCATCTTAATGTGTAAGTAACTATTCAACTACATGAATTGACAATTTACTGATAGATTTAATATGTTTATTCTCTGAACTACTATTTTGGTTTAAAGCATGTAGATCTTTGAAAGTTGCCTACCATTTCCTTGTCCTTTGTAGGGTACTGAATTTCACTGGATAATTGTTTTCCCATCATTTTAGTTAAGAAGTAATGTTCCATGTTACCTGAATGAGATTTCCTGTGGAAGGCCTTGTGGAAAGCAGCTGCCGTGTGGTCAGCACAAGTGTCAGCTCAATTGTCATGCAGGTCCTTGTTTAAAAGACAATGTCCAGTGCATTCAGCCTTGTCCTAAGGAAAGATCTACTTGTGGACACCCTTGTGGAGTCCCTTGTCATTTGGATACACCTTGTCCAGAGACATCTTGCAAGACAAAGGTAAGAAACTGGTTAAACCACTTTGATTTTCTCACTGAATCTCCTCTGCTATATTGTATCCACAGCCATCATTTACATCACCAAAGTATGGAATGAAATTCAAATGTACTGACATAATGTATCGACTGTGTGATGCAATATAAACTTATTATTTCACTTGAATTACTAGATAAGTTATCTGCACTTTTTAAGAAGGCCATGAGCAGAAAACAGGCCGAAGCACTATAGGAAGAAGAGGAATAATAATGCTCTTTTCTGGGGTCGAGTCTCTTTGACCACAGAAACTATCTTGGTGTCCTTTGACAAAAGGCTGGCAAATCTATTTTGGGAAGGAAATCCATGCAAATGGATTTGAACTGTAACTATATACAGGGTGTATCAATGGTACCTTGGTCAATTCATATAGACTTTTTTGGGGGCTTTTCACCAACATTTTGGCGAAATAATGTGTTGGTTCTCTTCAGTAGTGATTGTGGTTCGCGACCCTTTCGCAGCATGATTTGTTGCAACAGAACCAGTGTCTTCAAATTTCTTCTTGGTTGCAGTCATTGTTCTCGTTTCAGAGAAAAACCATATTCCTCATCAAATAAACATCTTGCTGCAGAGATATTGATCTTCAACTCATAAAGAAATTTAATGACAGACACACGTTGCTTCAACGTCAACCAGAACACACCACTTTCCCTGGCTGCCATTACAATGCATGGTCACTTATGCTCGTTCAGTGCCACATAGTGCTCGTACTGATGTCAGTGCATGCCCACTGTTGTACACAGGGGAAGCATTCCAGTGCCCATCTTGTGTGAGGATACTGTTATTCTTGTGAAAACATATAATCTGCCCTCGAAAATGGCTCCCAGGAAGAAGTTACCGTATTCTAGCCTCAATGGATTCTACATCCTCTTGTTTTGTTGAGTTATTTCTACCTCTGGATATGCCAGCCCCATCCTGACACTATATATGGGGAAAAAATCATTTATCTTCTATAATGTGTAGTTTTTCTGTCTTTCAAGTAATATTATTTCTCTTGAGAACAAATCTTTTCCTGTCTTTTCAGGTCATAGTAAGCTGTTGTCAAGTGATTATGCCAGTAAAGATGAAAAGTTATAAAAATTAAAGCTAGTTACAACAATAAAAATGGAAATATAGCATGCAACAATTACCTGCAACTGCAATTTTGTTAACATCACCCATATGTCTAGAAACTTTTTTTTTATTTTACAGTTACTCGTAATAATGCTGGGTTGCAACAGCAAGTCAGACCTAGACTTCCTTTGTGAAATAAAGACTTTTGACTTGTAAATTCATATTTTTGCATTGTGGAATGCTGTTACGCTTGCATATATTTTGTTAGCCTTACATTTCATAAATATATATAAATGTATTCATAAGTGTCCCCTGCTATCCAGTTCACTAATGATGAACTGTTATTTATACTCTCTATTTGTCCCACTCAGAAGTATTAATGTTCATGCTTACAAGATGCAGCACCATGATTTGTAAGGATGCTATCATAACTTATAGCATACGCACTGTATTACCATTCCAAAATTCATATGTCTAATCCCAAAGGTTTAAGTTAAGGGATTGCCAGCCTGTATTAACTGAACACACTAATTTATATATGTATATTTGTAAATAAGTGTATCAGATGTAAGTGTGCAAATATTAAGCATTCCACAGTATGTTTTATAATTCGAAGTATTCATATTTTTTATGTTTCAATCTTTTTTATTTTATTTTTATTTATTCAGGTTGATGTTACTTGTCAGTGTGGCCACATAACAGGAACTTTGACATGTGCAGAAAATATGCGTTTAATACAGAAGAGTTTAGCAATTGTTATGGCAAGTAAAATGAATGATATCCAAGCCGGAGAATCTGTTGATATAAGCGAATTAAACAAAATAACATCTTCTGACAAAAATAAAAGGTAATTTAGTTTTTCCCTCAATAAATTATCAGGTTTTAAAGAACATATTAAAAAAATACAATATATACATATACTACTATTACTACTACTACTCGCGAATGGGCCCCAGCTGACAATGTCAGGACAAGGCTAGGAAATCAGACTAGGATGCACCTGAGAGAGTAAGTCCCAGGGGGAAACGGACGAAACACAGAAGAAAGAAACAGCCATGCTACGACCGGGATTTGAACCCAGATGCCGGCACACTGGCCACACATGGCAGACCGCTGTCTAGACCACTCGGCCAAGCCGGCAGGGCTATATATATACATATATATTGTACTCAAAAGAAAGGAGCAGGAGAAGCATTGTTATCCATAAGGATTTGTAGTGTCTCAAACAAATTAAAGTAAATGGCTAGATTTTGATTCTAAAGCAAACCAACCTCATCCTATGTCGTGTGCTTCTAGTCATCTTAAATAACTTATAAAAATATTGATTTCGAAAAAGGTGAATTTTGGGTTTCAGTTGTTGGCATCTTTGGTTGTGTTTGGATATGTCAATTATAATTGATGGTGGACGGTTGAGCTGCGAACATGATAGTTGATACAACTGCTACCGGAGTATCCAAATGTACCGGTTGACACTCTAAATTGCTATCGATGGATTGCATACTTTGTTTAATTTTAATTTTAATAAAACTTTAGAAAGACAAGGAGAATGATGAACGTCTGATTTAAGTAGAAGGCTATGCAAAAAATGTTTATAGGATGAGAATAGGCAATTACGCAGAGTATCTCATCCCCACAACCTAAAGCGGGGTGAATACGATGCAGCTTTGTGAAAAGCTGTTTGAGCGCTTTGGAAGCTGCTTGAGCACAGTTGTAACCGGAGTTGTATGCAGAAAAGCTGTCAAGACCAGAGAAAGCAACTCCAAAAGCTGCATGTATAGCACCCAATCACAGCGCAGCGTTGAAACACGTCACGCATGACGTCACGCCCATGGGAAAACATGGCGCCCAAACAGATTGCCATCGCTTCAAATTGACAGACAGCGATTACAGAAAGAATACAAGATATTTCCGAAATTTCTTCACGCAGAAATAAAGTTTATATGGAAATGCAATAATTTCATGCGGTGAAATTTTCCAGAGCGTGTGATAAAGCTCCATATTTGCAAGTTTTCACTGCAACAAACAAAACAACAATTGCTGCCACTTTGCCAATTTCTGAACAAAGCCACGGGACGTCATTGTTAGCAATTCCCACTGTAATAATAGTGTCTGTTGATAATTGTTCATCGTGTATCGCATTTTTGCCTTCCCCTGCGAATACAGATCGGCTAATAATAGTATTTGCAATATTTCTGTTTTGTTGGCGTTAATTCCAGTTCCTCTGTTGCAGGACAGCACCACAATTTCCATGACGTATTGTCAACTGACGTCATTGCAATTCGTCCTCTGCTTCATGTGTTTTTCGCATGGCGGTGCCCACCAAGCTGCATCGTTTTCTCCCATAACTGTCGTTTGCAACTTTCCTGCGTCCAACTTTTCACTGAGTTGTACAGCAAAAGCTGCATCGTGTTCACCCTGCTTAATAAAACAACAAATTGAGAAAAATGCCCTCTCTTGAATAATACGATAACTACAATGTAAACACATGCCATGTGAATATCGCCATCTTGGTTGACATGATCTCTCAACAGTTGATGTAGTTGACAACTGTCACCAACCGAGTTGATGTCAACCGGCATATCCAAACAATGAGCAGTTGATCAACTCGTTTCAAACAAAATAAGTCTCAAAACTTCAATATAGTTTAAGTTATCAGAAGAAAGAAAAATGGAATTTGTAACTAAAATATATCTAAAACAATATAACATCGCACATATAACAGTAGCACTTACCATATGGAGAAAGATAGTAAAAGACACTGGAAAAGTAAATTATAGAAGCATAATCAAGAACTTAACTGTTATTGCAATTTGTTAAAAAAAAGAAAGAAAGGTTTTTGTTTATTATTACTAAAATAAAGCATGCATAATTTATTATTATTATTGAATTATCACTCAGATTTTTGAAATGCTACATTTTTTTAGGATAATGCATGAACTTGGGATGATATTCTGACTTTTCTGTGTTACTGTTGGTTCTGAATTACTTAACATTACTTAATAATCATAATATTGAATTAGTTGCTCCATCCAGTGTGAAATGAAAGATTGAACAGAAAGTCATGGTGGCTCATAGCTGTAGTCACCGCTATCACTGTCCATAACTTTGTTGTTGGAAGCTTTGTTTCTTCAATAGTAGAAATTCAAAAGAATATACTAGAGTGGTTAACAGTATTTCTTCCCAATCATTTAAGTAGGAAACAATGATGATGAATATGTTATCTTTAAATAACGCGTTTGTAATATAGTTTGAATTTATTGATAAAATGTAGTTTAAATGGAATTTCGTAGGGAAAATAAGGCTAAGTTAAATCATAATTCAAAATTAGAAACATGCAAAGCAATTAAAAACTATCTGAAATTGTAGCTGGGTTATCATAAAACAAAATTAATTACTCTACATACTTTCTAGTTTTTGAATTATGATTTTAATTTTCCTCAGACTCACAGACTGAATGTCTTTAACAGTAAATTCCTTCAGCAAAGATGTAGAACTGAAATTAATTAACATGGTTAAAAGGGATTTTTTCTTGTATTGAAGGACCTGTAAACCACAGTAGCAAAGAAGCTTCATGTGCTTTATATCAGTGGTTCTTAATCTAGGACAGAGGGTTCCTTAACTTTCTCAGTTCACAACACACACTAGCATTTTTTTTTGTGTGTGAAATATTTTGTAGTGCCCTTGTGAGTGGGATCTGGGTTGTCATACTGCACAGTTCAGGAAACTTACCTAGGGCATATTCTTCTTAAATTACTAAGGCATGTCCCTTATTAAAAGAAAAAAATGAGCAGAAACAGCAACTACATAATTTCATTAAAATGAAATATTAACATCATACATTATTTAATGATTATTATTTTTTATTTTTAAAAAGAGACACAAACTTTTCATTCATTGAAATTATGTGAAATTAAAATAAATGTCTTTGTCTATCATGTTAATTTCAATTGAAGATGTAACTTTGTAAGCTTTTGATTTAGCTGATAGAGATAAGAAAATATATTTAATTTATTTAAGAAGCAATAATTACCTCTGCTGTAAGTTATTAATGATAAAAATTCGTTTGTACATAATAATAAAACACAATCTCTACTATCTTTAGATTGGAATGCACTGAAGAGTGTGCAATGTTGGATCGGAATCGTCGATTGGCCTTAGCATTACAGATAAGGAATCCAGACATTTCCAATAAATTAGGGCCGCCTGCTTACAGCGACTTCCTTAAAGAGCAAATGAAAAGTAATCCAACCCTAGTGACGTCCATTTATAATAAATTCACTGAACTAGTACAAAGTGCTAAGCAGGTAAGATAATAGAGATGAAAGGTACCAATTTTATCTGTCTGTCTGGTTTGTTTGCTTTTTTTTTTTCATACTTTTTTTTATACCTGCATGGTAAGCTTAGCTACAAAAGGTATTTTTTTTTTAAATCTTATTCTTATATTTATAATACTGCATATCAGTAGAGAGAATATTTCTTCCTTTTTTTCCATTTGTCCATCTTAAAAATTTAAACCCAATTTGTATAACAAAATAGATACGTCATTGGTAGATTGTCATTAAAAGTAGGATTTGAATTGATGTGGATATGAACTAGGCCATAAATAAGGAGTTGCTGCCCAGGAACAGCCAATTATATTTATAAGTTGCAATATAACTAAAAAATTTCTTAACATAATTGAAAAAAGAAAGTATATTTTTCAATATCTTTTCAGTTCAGTTGCAGTTTAGTATAAAGCGCATATAAAATATTATGTAAATGAAAAAGATGTTTGTTGATACAAAAACATAGGACTACAAAGTTTCAGTATTTCTGCTTAATAAGACTTCATTTATTTCTGCTGAATGCTATAAATTACTCCATTATTTAAATTTAAAGTCCTTATTCATGAACCATGTTTCAGAACCACCAACACAGTATTCTTTCATTAGCAGTATCTACTTTTCTCAATCCTATCTGGTTAAACAAGTTTTTTTAACAAAATCAATTTTGCCGAAGGCCTCCACAGTCACAATTGTTCAGATGTTCCTTTTTCTCATCATAATAACTGTCATAGCACTAAAGACACATTCAACTAAGTAGGTTGTTGGAAATGGCAGAAATATTCTTGGGCTAATTACAGATAATTTCTTATGTGGTACTGACTTGGTGTTCCAAACACATTACCTATAGTTTTAAGCTATGGATCTACTTTATATATGTATACATATATAAATCCATTCATTTGTTGGTCAGAAACCTTCCCCAATTCCTCGCCTGATCAAAATTCCTTCTCTTGAAATCCTCTCCTGGGAGGCAAGTGGTTCCATTTCAGAATCACTGTTCATGAAAGAAAATAGCTTATAATGACTAGATGTAATAGTTCTTTTCATGATTAAATGTGCCTGGCAAATTTAGTGTACATAATGAGACCAACAATATGCTTCTTTTTTGATTTTATTAAATACTTCTACTAAGCTGTTTGAAATGGGTTACTGTTATGTTTCATTATGTTAGTGTTATTGGAAATCGTATCTTTAAGTTATAAATTCTAAAATAGGAAAGGTACTTAATTGTAATGTGGGATAAGAACGCTTGCTCTTAAGCATTGGAGATGTGATTTGAATATTTTGTCCTGTGTGCTAACTTATTAATTGTATTTTTTTTTTTATTTATTCCATTTAATTTTAGTCGAAGCAGAAAAGCCGTAGCCATGCATTCCCTCCAATGAACCGTGATCACAGGCGGGTTATTCATGAAATGGCAGAATTTTTTGGATGTGAAACCCAGAGCTACGATGAAGAACCTAAGAAAAATGTTGTTGCTACTGCATTGAGGTATTGCAGTAACTTTTAATATTATTATTGTTTCAAAAAATTAGAATTGCATGTACTGTTTATTAGTTATTGTTTATAATGGTAAGAGCTTAATGTTTTTATGTTAATCATGCATTCAGTTGAGTTGAATGTTGAATTAAACTATAGGTATCTTCTCTAGATGTGTACTATTAGCTGCTCAAACAGAAATTTTTAAATTACTTTCTGTTTTGTTCTAACAACAAAGGTCAGCTAAGTTTTAATTGACATTCAAATCAGCTTCAAAATATTTCAGTGCTTTTAAATGTTTGAGAAACTATTATATATTTCATCTGTAAATCATACTGGGGTTTTTCAAAGGATTCTATTACGTGTGATAAAAGCAATGGATAAGTTTGGTGTGCTGTGAGATTTTAACAAATATATGTGTGCCTGGAAGCAAAAAAAGATGGAGAAGCACTGCTTTAGATTAAAAGAACTTGAAAAGACTGAGAGTTTGATCCTTTGATAGATAAGAAGTAAATGAATATAATGATAGGTAGAAGTTGGTCATAATTAAAGAAGTGAAAAAGAAAGCAGTACAAAATTTGGCCATCAGGGGGCATTTGGCACTGAAAGTGCATGAAATAGCTTCACTATTGCTACTGACAAGTTGGTGGATATAAGGAAGATCCGCGTCATTCTGATAAGGCTCTTATCAAGTCCAGTTTTATTATCAACAACATGGTAATGCTAATACAGCACTTCGAAAATTCTGATGGTTGAAGCATAGTAAAAAAAACATCTAGTAACAGTTAGCATTCAAATGCACTTGCAGCCAAAAGTGGGGACATGCAACCAAAACCACAGAATAAATTGCTGGAGGATCTTTTACCAACTCAGAAAATGGAACCAGATCTATTCCTCTCCACAATAACAGGGGATGGGCAAAAACCACAAGCGATCAGCGAACTGCCCAAGGCTTGAGAAGGGGGAAAACCAATTCTGTGGTTTTGGTTGCAAGTCCCCACTTTTGGCTGCAAGTGCGTTTGAAGGCTAACAGATCTTAGAAAAATGATTTGCTATTTAAATAGCAAATCTTTAGCAGTGAGGCTAGGTTGATTATTCCTCAACAAGTTGAAGATGCAAGTGCTATCTTCATGGAATGAATAATAGACAAGTGGCCAGAGCAACTGGATATGTCATATTCATATGTGTGGAAAATCCTGCATCAAATAGTGATGGGCAAATCTGGCTGCAGTTTGCCCTGACATTCTTAGCTTGAATTGAGGTGATGATCCATGGCCTTGCAAGATCTTGTGGAGTTACGAGGCACATTGTAATCTGAATGGTACTATTAACACATACAATTGCCACATTTAGGCAGCAAATAAGCCTCATGTTTTCGATCAGACCCCACACTGACTGAAAATCAGTGTTGGGTGGTTTCTCAGTGCATTGTTTATTATTAGTTTTTTTTTTACTTTTTCAAAAAATTCACCCTACAGGATCAGCGACTTGTACTGCTATTAGGTATCAAAAGATGCTGCTGAACATTGTTCTTCCACTCTGAACAGCGAAGATGCTTCAACTCTACCATCTTCATGCAGAATGGAGCATCCCCCCCCTCATTGAATTGCAGTTACAGCGAGTGTTAATATAACAAGAGTGCTTAGTCATGCATTTCCCACAATATGGCCACCTTGTTCACATGATCTCAACTCTTGTAAGTTTTGGTTGTGGAGTCATCTCAAAAACCTGGTGTATCAAGGACATATTCCTGATTTAACAACCTTGAAAGACAAAATAAAACAACATGTGAGACAAATCAATGCAGAACTGTTGCACTCCTCTGTAGAAAACATCATTTACAGAATGCAGTTCTTAGGATATCTGGATAGAGCTTATTTTGAATCACATCTGTGGCTATACGAACGTGAAATATGATTTGAGTGTCTCTTCTAGCCATTACTCTTTCAATAATCCCAAATCAAGTACTTCTATTGCCAAATTTCCCCTGGTGACATAATTTTGTACTATTTTTTTTAATAAATCAGAATCACGTGTACCAGCAAGTACTTAAATCAAGTGTGGTTGAATTTCATCCTCTATATTTTTTGACTACAGAGCTCTGAACACCTCTTACGTCCACCTTGTATATTATAACACAAATTAATCTTGTAGTTTATTGTTATCTGTATATTTATATATATATTGTTTATGAACTGACTGACAGCTCTGTAAATGGGATTTTATTATTTCAGTATTTAAAAGTTTTTAAAATGTATTGTTGCATGATGGCAGGCACATCTGTGTTTTCCTAAAAAGCAAGCAGTCAAACACATACATACTGTAGTGAGTGGACTCGTCTACACTCCCTGTTGTACAAGCAGATTCTTCCGATGGGAGCACTTAGCAGCTTGTTCCTGCCTCGGAAGAGTCAGTCTGCTGATGTTGCTGGAGCAGATAAAAGAAGAGGAGTTGCAGTTGTGACACTGTCTAGCTAGCAACTGAAGTCGAAAATAGCAGATCGCTGAGGCCAGTCACAATATCAACATTAAGAACCAAGAAATCTAGTTCCATAGAAAGTTTTTGCTACAGACAAAAACAGGCTTTGTTTCATATGTCAAAGTCACAAGCATAAGCAGTAACAGCAGAGGTATTAGATTCAATGCAGCAGCAGTGAAACGATAGACTCCTTCATCACTCGAAGCCAAGTTCAGAGAAGCAAAGTTAGCTTTGCCATAACAAATGCAACCACCCAAGATGGAAAGAGCTAGAGCCGGGGTTCTCAACCGGGGTCCAGGTAACATTCTTCGTGGTCCACAGGCAAAATGGAACCAGATATAAAGAAACTTGCTGAGTAGCATCAACCACAGGGATCTCATTGAATCACACTTGTTTTAAAATGGTTTATTGTGAATTATTTACCAGTGGGCATAAATGCTCCATAGAATTTAACTGTAGAATAATTTATTTGCATTAAATTAGTTTTCATTCAAAATAAAGCATAATCATTACTATTTCGTTGATTATTAATATAATCCCTTTACTTTTTATTAGTGAAAAGTAGAATAAGCTTTTCTTTTATCAAATAGCTATGAGAGGGTCCACCAAAAAAAAAGACGGGAAAAGGGGTCTATGAGTAAAAAAAGGTTGAGAAACCCTGAGCTAGAGAGATAAATTCCTCAGTATCCCTTATTCATATAAGAAAGGCAAGAAGTATCTCCCTTTCGACTTTGGAAATAGAATTAACCAGAGTTACTTCTTGATTAAATAAATTTTTAATCAACTTTGTGTGTGAAGGCTAGCAATATCTTATATATATTTAAAAAAAAACCTTGTTGTAAAAAGAAAAAGAAGTAACTTTTTAAGTGGGTGCAGTCTTTTTTAATTATTAAAATTTAGATTTATTAATTTGTTTAGTTTATTTGTAGATATAATTCTATTTGGCTTTCTGATATGTTTGTATGATTCTGTAATGATGATTTCATTTATTTGCATTAGTACTTTGTTTTCTTCACCTAATGAAAAGGATTTATTTGTTATTCCAGAGATAAAAGCTGGCTTCCATCTGTGAGTATAATGACACTAGTGCAGCGAGAGAGCACTGGGCCAAGGAAAGCCCCTCCTCCTATACCTCACCACAAGAACCAACAGCTCAATAAGTGAGTCTTAAATTACATCATTCTGAGGTTTAAGTCACAGTTACAATGAATAATTCCGAGTTAAAGTTGTAGTAACAAAATAGTCATTATATTGTACCACTTTTGTACTTATTGCCTATTCAAATGTAAAGCTCTTTAAAACATTTCTTTTTGTCACCAGTACTAAACTTGAAAGGAAGGAAATATGTAATAAAACATCCAAAATTAATTCAGCAATCCATGAAATGTAATGGAATTCAAAAATCGTTATCAAATTTCCATAAGCAAATGTAAAGTGGCGTCTTGCCTATCACAACTAAAATTCGCTGAATCTGTCTGTTAAATGTTGGTAAGCTAAAACTGTACCTAATCTGCTACTGTCTTGGCTGTCTAAAATGTAACGCTAACCATACTTATCTACCTGTTGATGATGTTCTGGCTCATCATCAACGCATAACGAGAGTGGTGGAAGGCTACACTCCATGTGCCTTTTCTTAGACTAATACTAACTGGAATTAACACAAAACTATCTCCCGTTATGCAGACTGCTTTGCAAGGGGTTCATTCTCAAAGCATCTCCAGAAATCTGGCCGAAGTCTCCGATGAAGAAGTGTCTCTCCGTTGTCGTGACACCGTATTAAATAGCCATCTTTCGTGTGCAAAAGGTGACATGTGACCATAAGCTAAGCCATCAATTGAAATCGAGAATACTAAAGATTTCCTAATAAGGCAAATTGACCTTTCATGGATTCCTGGAAAGCAGGAAACTGCAGATGTAAAATGACTCATAGACCAGCTGGGCTATTGACCTTTTGATAAGTGCAATGATTTAAAAATTAATTTCCAGAGATAAATTTCTTTTCTTTTAAAATTTAAAACTTTTCGCACTTTTACGTAAAATTAAAAATACTTAAATATCTAACAATTTAAAATTTGAATGTTTTCTTTACATTTCAATGCCATATTTAGCCTTACAAAACTAATTTACAATATTCAGATTGCTAAATATGCGTTTTTATAATATATATATACAGTAAAACCCCGTTATTACGCTCCCGCTTATAGCACTATCCCGTTCTTTACGCTCCTTTCATGCGGTCCCTGGAATTTTCTATGTAACTCTGTATACTTTTACCCTCTTATAACGCTTCAAATCCCGCTTGTAGCGCTTTTTTATATCGGAAATTTTGTATCGAAAAGAAATGTAACACTGTAACGAATCTTTTCTTTCCCTGGTAGGGGGGAATCTTTGAACTCTTTGAAGTGCGGGTCTGTGATACAGTAAGTTAGTGCAAAATGTCGAAGCGGAAATCCCTTTCTATAAGTGAAAAATTGCAAATTCTTTGTAAGTACGGCGAGAATTCTACACTAAATCATAAGGTTTTCGCAGAATCTAAGAATTCCCTGATCCAGTCTGAGAACAATAATAAAAAATAAGAATGGAATTATCAATTCAGCGAAGGATGGTTGCAAACGTAAAAAAGTAGTGTGGAAAATGTGAAGATGCCGAGGAAATTCTAATTGAATGGATTCATCAGTCCCGTGATGCATCAGTGCCATTAAGTGACCCAATCATTCAAGAAAAGGCGCGTGAAATAGCGGGCAGTGCACTAAAACTGCTCCGAAAATATATTTGTATTGCTCCTAGTGGAATATCAGTTGATGTTAATAGTTTCTTGAACCGCATTGAAAACGTCATAATTTATAACAGTAGCATACACACACGGCAAACCACAATCAAAGATTTTTTTAATAGGAAATAAGCTCACATTTGCACTATATCTATTTCAGAATCAAGTATCTTTCCTGTAAAATGGTGTCTAAATGTTTCCCCATCATATAAATCATTCCCCGTTTATAGCGCTATCCCGCTTATTACGCTTGTAGGTCACGGTCCCTTGACGAGCGTAATAACGGGGTTTTACTGTATATATATGTAATTATTGTTGCTGCTTCTTATTAATCTTATTATGTTTATTCTTTTCAGAGATGATGCAGATTCGCAAAATCCCAAAGCTGGCACTCAAGTCCTTGTTCAGTCCATTCAAAAAAAGGAACCTGTGATAGATTATTTTGATTATGAAAATAATTAACCTTATGATTTTAAACTAAAAGCAGTTGGGTAGTTATTGTGGGATAACCTAGAATATAATGATTATTGCAATACTTAAAATGGCTACTGGTAAATATTTTCTTTAATTTTTAAATATATATATATAATGGCCCAACATATTTTATTATTTAATAACAAATAAATCTCCTAGGCCATGTGTGGATATAAATGAATAGTTTTTATTTTTTAGAAATTAAACTATGTATTGTGGCTTGGTAGAGGGTATAAATTTGATCATGGATTGATCTGACTGTGGATTTTCATTTATGTTTTCGTTTTGAAAAATAGTAAGGGAAATTGTTATTTTATATCAAAAGTTCCACCAGTCGGAAGAATTTGGGGACTTGAATTTGTTAGGGAAAAAAAAAACAAACTGAATAATTTAGTAGCTAAGATAATTGGTGTATGTCAAGAAAATTATTAACTCAAAAACATGATCTTAGTAGATTGTGTAGTTGCGTTTCACATGTTTGGTTTGGAATTTAATTTTTTAAAGTCTTAGTTTTGTTATGTTTTAAATATAATTTAATTAAAGACTAAGGCTTCAAAAATTTAATGTAAATTTGGCTAATATAGAACTAACTATTTTATTTAAGAATAAAGTAAATGCAGACAAGCAAGTCACTTGACCATTGTATACCTTAATACTATCTTTTGTTGGGTTTTTTTTTTTTTTTTTTGCATGATATATCAAATACTTTCTTTATTCTCAATAAAAAAATTAAAAAAACAAAAACAATCATTATATTAAAATATTTTATGAAAAGCTGGCAGAAAAACAAAATAGTCTTAAGTATTTTTGTTGTTAAAGTGCATTTTGATATCATCCATCATAAAAGAAAGAAATAACAAAAATTCCGTTGTACATTCCATTTAACTTTTAGGGGTGTAAGATTATATTATAATGAAATATATATGATGTTTATTTGTGGGAATGTTATTGTTGCTGATGTATATTAAGAATTTGCAATGCAATCAAAGTTAATATTTTTGTTATCTTGATTATTCGTTTAAATCATAAATACAGGGTAGGACAAAAATTGTCTCATAATTTGATTTTTCTTTTCATGTAATGACCGTGTTTGCTAAATCTAAACTATAGGAATATATCTTTTGTTTACGGGTAGAAAAGAACTTGTGCTCAATCTGTGTTTGGGAAATAATAGTATATACTCTTTCATATATATATTCTTCAGGTATCAATTGAAAGTAAAATAGTGGCAGAAATTCTCCCTGAATTTACAATATAAGTGTGACAGAAAATATGATTTTTTTAAATACTGAGTCAAACAGTTGTATTTTATAGTGTTCTTTTAAGGAAAAATATTGTTCAATTTTTTTGAAAGTAGGAGTTATTCCTTAAGTAATAGAAAACCCTATGAGAAATTATCAAGACTCTTCAGTTTGATAATTATCATCGTAAACCCAGCCCATATCACACCTAGTAATACTTCACCGAAGATCCATTTTGTTTTGTTTTTCTTTTAGAATAATTAGAAATGGCCAGCTTTTTTAGTTTGAACTATAATTTACTTTTATGAAATACATTCGTAAGCTTCTTTTTAATGGTTAAATATCAGTTTGGGTTGCTGTGTAAAAAAAAAAAAAAAAAACAGCAGTAGCTCTATAATTGATTCCTCTACAACAGCAAGGAAATGGGTTGTTTATAAGTTCAAAATTAAGTAAAACTTTTTATGATTATTTTGAATAACATTATTTTTTAACAATTTACATCTGCTCAAGTGGTTTTGTTTTGATCATTTTTTTGTTTTTATTTTTGCTTGTGAACTGTACTTGTACCAAGAACATAAGTTGGTGCAAAAGCATAGAAGAAATTAGATCTCGTCTTAGTAACATGAGATAGGGAGGGAAAAGAGGTTTCAAAAGCCACCTTTGTAATAATGCCTATCTCTTTAAGTTATTAAAAATTAAAAACTAACTAGTTTTCAATGAAAACATGGTTTTAATTCTAGCCATCATCAATGGCAAATAAGTGAAACAGTCTCATTCAGCACTGTGCATTTATGAAACACATTGCAGTACATTTCCTTTGCAACAGATTTTAAATATACGGTTTAAAAACAATCCATTTTGTATTGGGATTTTGTGGTCAGATTTAATAAATCCTTCCATAGAATCACATTTGCTGTTGTAGGGAAAATTTCCTTAATATCTCTTGAAGTGGAATATTATTATACAAAGCTCAAATATTGTTTTATAGCATAATTCTTATTCTTAAATTTGTTTTTTGTTGCTCCATTTCCAGGCTTCTTGACAAGTGCGAAGCAGTCTGTAAAATTTTCTTTCGTTAGCAATTGAAAAAAAAAAAAAAAATACATTAAGAATTTTATTGAAACTATAATTTTGAATTTTAACAAGGTATATTATATTCAATACATATAACATTACTAATTCATTTATTTTTCTTAAATTGCAAGTTATACATGCTTGTATTCTAAGTTACATTAAACCTGTTTTGAATATGATGATCAAGAAATTATTTTTAAATATATTAAAATAATTTATTTCAATTTGTCTTTGTTTGTTATTTCCGGGATTTTTGTATTTATTTAGTAAATGATTAAGACAATTGTCTCACATTAAAAAAAAAGTAATATGATAAGTCTTGTTTTACACTTTATAACAATTCCCTGGCTTGGTCCATCTCTTAAAATGAAAACATAAAAGTCATTACTACTAGTATTAATCTTTTTTTCATCCACAATTCTGCATTTCTAGGTGTAATTCCCTTTCCTTTTAAAAGTTTGTTGTTTTCCTGTTTCTATATTAATGAAGAGGGAGAATTGTTAGTTGACTGTGGATTTGTACAAATTGCATTGTGGTTATTCACATTGTCATCATCAACACTGACTATCCACAGGCTTATCAAGTTCCAATTGTTTGTCAGATGGAAAACCAAGTGATGCCTCCAACATCTCCTTGCACTGAAGAACCAGCGAAAGACATTTTAGATTCAGTAAACAGGAGGGGTTGGTCAAGATGAGATGAGATTGGAGGTGAAAGGTTGCAGTCTCAGCTTATTGTTGGCTGTCCATGTGTGAACTGTTGCCCAGTACAGTTCTAGAGCTACAGAAGAATTAGTACAGATGAAACTTCCGAAATTCAGATTATGTGGGCATGGATTACTCCTTACAAACACAAGTACATCTGAAGTTCATTGAAATTGATTTAGACTGACCAGTTGATAGATCTCTTCAATTTCTCAGCAAGTGATGTGTTTAGTAGCAATTTGTTGGCTACTTCTGAATCAGCTTAAGCCCATCCTTAACTCAGAATGTGTACTTTACCGAATGCAGATGCAGCAAAATCCATTGATTAATAGGTGCTTTCAAGTTTGATAATGTCTGACTTGGACCATTCATATTATTTTTATAATTTTCAGATTGCTTTATTTTTTTCCCCTGGTAGACGATTGAAGTTTATCTAGTTATATTTTGTTGTTTGCTTTTTATATCTTTTATTATTTTAATTTTTTTCTATCGTTGCCTTTTATGAATTACATTTTTACAGGCCTATTTTTTTTATTTTCTTCTTTTTGACTATTGAATAATTTAAGAAAAGAATACCTACTACCATTGTTAAATTCCCTAGGAACAAGATAATACAGCGAGAATTCTGTTCATGTGGAGTCCAGGGGTGGACAAAGTCTAATAATTCGATTTATTCCATTTATGGCTGCACATGGATTAATTGTCTCACTTTAATAGCGACTTCTAATTTTTATTACATTTTTTGAGTTTAATTCGGTTACCAATAATTACTTATCTTCCAAAACTTTTCACATTCGAAAATTACTTCATCTTTTCAGGCCTATTTCTCTATTTTCATGGAGATAATTATTTCATTCTTAATATAAAACCTTTATGATATTTTGACGATTTTTGGATTAATTTCACAGAGAGTGAAAATGATGCTGTTAGATTCTTGTTGCCAAAATAACTCAAATGCAATCATAAAATACTTCAAATATTGAAGAACTTAATCTTCCTGTCTGAATTTAGTTACAATTTGGTTTCCATCGGCACAAATGATAATTTACAACATATTTTTGGATGGAATAACAGCAAGGGAATAAAATCATGGAATGTTTTTTATTTTGATATAAAGCTGATACAGTTTGAATTTTCACTAAAATATGTAAATTCATTTCTATCATATTTCATTTATAAATTAAAAAGAAAACCCATTGCAGATTTTTAAAGTACAAATAATATAATTTACAAAATTCACAATCTTAGATAGATGATGTTTGCTTTTTTATGATTTTCAGAATATTTCTATTGTGCAAAATAATATAGTTTACAAAATGTCCATCAATGGTTTTGGTGAAGAAACAGCTTAAAGTCTCCATCTACCAAACCTTTCTGAGAATGTTAGATAACGGAAACATCTGTCCAGTATTCCCGCTGAAAATCGCTGCAATGGGCAAACTATGTTGTTCCCCTTTCATTACTGGAATGTTAAAATATTTATATTTTTGCAATGATGCATTGCTTTTATCTGAATTTGAAACCCCCGAATTCTAATAATAATCTCTTTCGAAAAAGCAAAATATTTTCCTTTCATTTCAGGCAGTATGTAATCTTGGATTGTTCTTTTAAGGCAAAAGCAGTATGTAATTGCTGTAATAACAGGTGTCTCCAGTGATCCTATATCTCTGGGGTTTTTTTTTTACGATTTCTTTTTTCTCTTGAAAAGGCAACGGCTGATCATTAGTTAAGGTCTTCTATTTGTTGTTGCATTGCTTCAGATTTTCCTTGTACTCATTAACTTCTATTCCTTCCCAGTGACAGCATGAGAGGCTTTTAAAATACCTTTAAATAAAGAGAATTTTTAAGATTACTTATCAGTTTATGGAAAAAAAAAATAATGAACTTATAAATATTAAAGGAGAAATCTTAATTAATCCTGTTACGAAAACAATTGAAATTGCATGAGCAGAAGTACTTCATGTGATTACCAATGTAAAGGAAGAATATGAACTATTGATCTGTGCTTCAAACAGCAAATAAAGCAGTGTTTGCTATGCATTCAGGGCCAGTTTGATTCTGATTCAACCCTATTTAGTGGATCTACGCTCCAAAATACATCATCACTAACAATGAAAATAAACAATTTCAATTTTTAGTCTCAGTATCAGTGGTGCTGTCATTAAAACTAATGCATAAATGGATGCCAGGGGTGGGAAACCTTTTGTCACTGACGGCCACAATCAGTAGTGTTGTGAATATGTATCTATTAAATATTCCTGATCTATCATGAAAGACATATATTTAATTAGTAACATCAATTTTCAGTGAATGTATCTAGAATTATAACATGGGGGGGTATGAAAATTGCTGTTTATTTAGCAAAACATAAGTTGCTAGATATGACTTTCAGAATAGAAATATTTGGGCAACTTTATTTCAACTGATTTTGTGAATTTGCAATTTATTTATAATATAATCTTCTACTGTTCTTTATGCAAGTTTCCTACTAAATTCACATGTGAATTTGAAATTGCATGTGAAAGGCCCTACTGTTCATTCATTCATTTATTTCTTTGCTCCTACATACTCGGCAATGCTAATGATTTATAAAAGCAGAAAAAGAGTTGTTTACAAAGGTTGTCAAGTACTTCTCAAGTCCTTACCTGAGGACAAGTTTAAGAATCCAACCCTAGTTTTGATCTTTTGAGTCACTTTCATCATTATTCTGTGATGCCATTATAGTCCACCTTAGAACATTATTAGGTGACTAACAATAGTATTGATGCTTGCTTTTTTGCTGTTTCAGATAATTGAATTTTCATTGTTAGCTACTAAACAGTGGCAAAGAAGTAAGCCTTTATTTTAAAAAAAGACAACAGACCTGTTTTATAGAAAGAAATTAAGTTTATGGTTTAAAGTAACATATACTTCATCAGTAACTTCATGCGATAATAAGTATAATTTAAAATATTACATTTAGTGTGCAACTTATACAGAAAGAAAAAATAGTGTAAATAAAGAAAGGAAGCAATGTACAAGACTATATTACAAATATATTAAGTGAAAAGAAATTCAATAGTGATCAACTAGAAATCTTCAAGAAAGGCATCAAATTCAATCATCTTTTTTTCAGCCCATTTTATAACCATTTCTGGTTTAGGCCTCCACCCCTGGGGTCTAATCTCCCACAAAGACCAGATGGGTTGGGAGATATATTTTAGACCCGCCAGGTGTTCAGGAACAGATACTGAGTGGGTTTTCCAGGTCTTCCTCAGAAAACCATTATGGAATTGCTTCAAACGGAGAGAAAATGAAGAAGAGGCTAACAAACATAGGAAAGGAAAGAAAATAAATATCCATGCCAGTACCGGGATTCGAACCAAGATTCCATTGCATCAGCCTCTTGAGAGGCCACCATCTTAAACAACGCTAAATTCAATCTTATGTATAAGAAACTACCAAAATTCAATATAATTGATGGAGTTGAAGCTGCAATCAACATGAAGAAAAAAATAAAAATAAGAAAGATCTTGAAAGGTATAATAAACATTATTATAAATTAAACGATAAAACTAATTTAAGACCTAAGGAAATTGTAGCATGGAAGATATTATTATAGAAACTGATAAAGAACAAAAGACTAATTATGGATAAAAAGGCAATATTATAAAATGATAAACCATTAAATAACATCATTAAATGAAAGCTTAGAAAAAAATAATAAAAATTGGCAATAAGTACTATAGAAACAAAAATAACCTGATTTAAAGAGAATAAAAAATTGATAAATAGTAAGATAAAAGATAAGCCCTAAACATACATAATTTCGCACGTTACATATGAAACCAAAAATACATAGACCTACTATTAATAATGTATATGAATGAAGACCTATTGTAAATTGTATAAATGCACCATTTGCTAATGTATCGAAATTTGTATTTAATGTTTTAAATGATTATAATTATTTACTTTACTATTAATAGGATGTTGTTAATCCTATAATGAATGTAAAAAATTAAAAAACTAGTGGTTTATGTTTATCATATGTTGATGTAAAAAATTTATATAGATCCCTTCAGAATGATCTAATAAAAAAGCGATTCAGGAAGTAATTGATGAGAAAAAAAAAAATTATGAAAAATTTAGGAGGAATCTCAACATCATTACAGAAATAGTAGATTTTTTTTTTTTTAATTAACCAAAACTTAAGTAAATAATGAATAAAAGGGTTTATATATGGGAACAAAAGCATTAGGTATTCTAGTGGATTACATAATAAAATATATAATTGAAGATAAATTTATTAATAAAATGAAGGCAATTAAGCTAAATTATTTTTTAGATGATATTTTTAATATTGGAAAGAAAAAAAGGTATAAATGAGATGTTTAAGATACTCAATGGAATTCATGAAAATATAAAATTTGAGAGTGAATATGAAAGGGAGAACTCCTTACCATTTATAGACTAAGAGCACAAGAAATGAAAATACAAAGATAGAATATGAAGTCTACAGAAAAAAGACGCATAGGAAAAAGTTTTACATGCTGAAACAAACCTACCAATACATAATAAGCGAAACAATATTTACTGGCTCGATTTAAAGAAAATAATGATAATCATGAAATAATTAAAAAATTGTTAAAAAGGCAAAATATTATGAAAAAGATGTTAACAAAGTAAATTGCAATACTTATGCTATAATTCCATATGTAAAAGTTATTAATGATCTCATTAAGAAATTATGGAAATACAAAATAAAAACTGTTAATAGAATATATATAACAAAATTATTGCAAGCCCATTAGGATAAAGAAATATAGTATATCAAATTCTGGGGACTGGGGTGTAAGAGAAGTTATATTGACTCCAAGACTTAAAATGGAGGGACCAGCCTTAAACAAAAACAATCATGAACCTAAATTTGATAAGAATTTTGGATAAAGCAAACAAATTCTCAACGCTCAGAAAATCATGGCAAATTTGTACCAACCCTCTATTAATATAAGCCTCTCCAATCTTGTGGTCACTATGTAAACAAAAACAGCACTGATACTGCGTCTGAAAAGGTCTCCAACAAAGACGAAACTTAATGTTTTTGTTTTTCGACATTTAATTGTATTTCATACAATTAAGAAATTTTAAATTGCATGCTAAATATAATATTTTATTAGCATATATTTCAGGTTTATTTACAAAACATTCAGAATCTTTTCAAGCTTTGTTAAAAATTTACTAAATTGATATATGATTTTTTTTTTATTTTTAAGAATGCTCAATTTATTTGAAACTGCAAGTAAAATCATTAAACATAAAATTATTTGCACTTTAAAATAAAAGAAAGTCACGGGGAAAAAAAAGGGAGGGGTTAAAAACCAACTGATGCCTAAAACATTGGATTTTAGCACTTTTTCCCCATGACTTCCTTTTCTTTTACGGTGCAAGTAATTTTATATTTTGCGATTATAATACCTTCTTGCACATTAAACGTTATCACTTAAGTGCAGCCAATAAAATGCTGCTATTTTAAGTAATGCTATTTCCGTTGTTTGAATTTTTGTCTCTGCATCTATGTTTATATTAGATCCTTATTTCCCATCTGACTGCATAGAACAGTTCCTCTTTCTGAATAGGTTTTCATGAAATTAGAAAACAAATGTCATTAAAATTGATCAACCAGTCCTTTGGCATTCCTAGAAATTTGAAATGGGAGGGGTTAGGATGGTGTTAGCCATTCAACCAAAAAATAATGTTTTTTATTTCCCCCATATGAGGGGTGCAGAAGAACTACAAACAAGATGATGACTTTTGAAAAAATAAGTCTAAAATGCATTTTTATGCGAGTGGAGAGTTGCAATCCCTACCACCTCTCCTACCCTTGGTACGCTAATGAACTGATTGTGAATTTTAAATGGGTGGAAAGAGATTTTTGTTCAGAAAAATACTGCTTTTTAATATAAGCACTAATTTAGCTACTAATGATCACAGGATTTATAATGTTTACAGAAATGAAAATTTTCAAAGCATATACCAATCACTGAATGTTAAAATGAAAAATATGTGGTACCAAGTGTTCACATATCTTTTTCAAAATACCTTTTATCACAGAATTGAAGACAGGTATCCAATTTTTACATTTCTATATTATGGTTTCTTTCACTGGCCTTGCCATGATTCAACAGAGACTCACCTGAGAAATACCTCCTACCTAAGTTTATAAATTTAAGCGAGAGTTTGCTTTTTTTTTTTTTTTTGCCAACTAATGAAATTCATAATTTCTTACTTTTCTCTTATAACCTCCATGACATCTTTTTCATTTGCATTTAAGCCATTCCAAACCAGTTCAAAATTTAGCTTCAAAATCTCTAAACTGGAAAAAAGAAATTAAAGAATTATATACTGAATACAAGTAAACATTTATACAAGAAAACATATAGCAGGCTCATATTCTAGAAAGGAAGAACCATGAGTACCAAAAAACACAAAGCTATTTCCAAATATCAGTTGTGAAAAAAAAATCAGGTTAAATACTTATTGATAAATTTTCAGATCGTTTTGTTTATGTGCTAAATTATGTGTTTAATATCTGCCAAAAGACTAACATATGATAATTCTTTTTTTTTTTTTTTTTACAGTTCTTGATATCTTTTCAGTATTATAGAATCAGAAGTTATACAGAAAATCTCTATCATGTTATTTTTATATTCTTTAGACTACAGTGGTAGGGTTGCTGACTTCTACTCAATCCCAAAAGGGACGTTTCAGTGTCACCTACGAAATATTAGACTGGGGTTGGAATTTTTTTTTTATGATATGCACATTCCGTTGTAACATGTTAAAAAGGAAAATCCAATCAATGACCTAAATAGTTTCAGTAATTATATATATGCTGTCAAAAGGTGTTTTTTTTTGTTTGTTTGTTTTTTAAATAGGTAACAATTATTTGTGCAGAGAATGAAATTAAAAATTAAATTATTATAATTGTTTTTCTGGGTTTTTCCTTTTTTTTTTTAAGTTTATCATTATGCAGGATAATAAAACTGGGACCCTAAATACAATTTTGGTACCAAATGTGGAACAACCCATAAAATGTAGCAGAGATAGCAACCCTCTATGAACATCTTTATTTCAAACACTTAAAAACACTTACCTTGAAACACTCACAACATGTGTATCTACATTTGAATTTAATAAACTGAAAAATAGCCCCAGCTTTGAAATGTTTACTCCTCGTGACTGAAAAAAAAAAAAAAAAAAATTGCTCTAATAAATATTAAAGATAACCAAAAAATATAGAAAAATTCCTTCTTTAATTTGAAATCTTTCTATGGGTTGGTTTGTAAGATCTACATGTCAAATCGTAAATCACAATATATGCTAGTGAAAGAATTTGCATATGTTTTTCTTACCTGGCAGAATTTTGCTGCTGCTTCACAAGCTGAACGTATTTCCTTTCCTGCCGGATGCCAAATTGGTGGACCATTTAAGGATAATAAACCCATTCCAATAGCAGCAGCATTAATGATCCCCAATCCTTTGTTCTAAAAATAAAAATGAAGCATTTAATTTTTTTTAAACA
>JAFIDM010002131.1:100530804-100557666 GCA_023159025.1 Thereuonema tuberculata
ATGTTATCCAAACTTAAAGTTACTAACCAATGTAAAAATCAATTGCAATATCCATCAGAGTAAGGAAGTGAACATTTCAGTTACTCATAATTTAAATTAATCTAAGGTTAGAGAGTAATTTGCAAGCCTTTTTAGTTATTTGAATGAACATGAAATGAAAACCATTAAGCAACATCAAGATTTTTATTGATATTATACACTTGTATAATAATTGCTCTTATTCTTTAAATGTGAAAATATGAAAACTGTAATATATGTTAATATTTTTCTGTAAAAGATATAGGAAGAGCATTTGTAGTTTCTAACTTCAAGTGTTGCATCAAGAGATAAAATTAGAAGTTATCGATTAGTAACGATCATTATTATGTATAAGGGTAATTCAAAAAATAAGTTACACCTGTCGCCATCTCGTGGTAGAATTATGCAACAATTTCGGATCATGTGCAGAATGGAATTCATATCCGTGGCCCCCTGGTGAGGCTCCTATGTTGTCATAGTGGTAAAAGATGTATCATAGCAAACGTGCAAAACAGCATGTCAGCTGGAATGTTATTCCAATCTTGATGTAAGAAGAACTGGATATAATTTCTATGGGTGAAAAGTCTCAATTCTTCTAAGATTCATCGTGAAATTATGGCAGTATAAGGGGCAAGTGCAATGTCGCATCCAGCCATACTGAAATGGTGGCAGCAGTTGGAATGCTTTCGCACAGACTTGACTGATGCTGATCAGTAAGGAAGGTCATCAACATCAATAACCAGAAGACACTGTGATACAGGTTGATGAAGTGATTCACAAGAATCACAGTTATTGTCCAAGACATTGCACAGGGAGTAGGTATATCGACAGGCAGTGCTCATTCCATCATGACATCTTTACTATCACAAATTGTGTTCAAGATGGGTTCCACATTCATTGACACCCCTATACAAAGATGAAAAGGTTTTTGTCTTCTCTATGTTTCCTTCAACAGTATTCTGTGGAAGGCAATGATTTCCTCAATCACAGGCGATGAAACATGGGTTCAATATTTTACCCCAGAAACAAATGGACTGGAGACGCCGTTCATCCCCTGTGAAGTATTAGTTCAATGGAAAGGTCATAACCACAGTCTTCTTAGATTGTGAAGGAGTTGTTTACATGGAACTTATGGAAAAAGGCACACAATTAATGCTGAATCCTACTGCCAAACATTAAGGTCTTTGCAGAAAGCCATGAAAAACAAGAGGCATTGAAAATTAAACAAAGGTAGTGTTCTCATTCACGACAATGCCATGCCACATGGCACTCACAAACACATGATTTGCTCCAAAGTTTTGGATGGGAGGTATGGCAACATCAGCCATTCAGTCCCGATCTTGGGCCTTGGTGTTTTCACCTTTTTGGCAACTGAACATCTGGGAGGTCAACAATTTGCTAACAATGAGCAGGTGAAAACAGTGGTTCTACCGAAGCTCCATGACGAAGGAACAGATCATCAAGGATCAAGCATCTAGTTGCATGTTCAGACAAGTGTTTCCAGAAACTAGGTGACTGAGTGCAAAAAATAATGTATGATATCTGCGTCCTACTGTATTAGACTGCTTACCTCATTAACAGTTTCTTTATCTACATTAGTCAAATGTAACTTACCTTTTGAATTACCCTCTGATATCCTTAGACAACAAATGAGACCTAATTTTTTAAGACCAGTTATGAATACATAGACATTTTTTGCAGAAGAAATGTTTCTAGGAAACAAACACCTCTCTTAAAATATAAATAAATGTTTTTTTATTAAAGATTCATTACTGATTTGAGTCACGTGACTATTACGAGGTGCATTCAAGTTATAACACCTCCAATTTTTTTCTCAGTACTGGAAACAGATAGAAACATGCGGTTTGTTTTAAAATATGCGGGCACTCTTTGTCATTGCGAGATAGAGATGGCATCGCTGCATGGCACATAGAACTCTAGCGACAGCAGCGAGAGTGAGCGACTGTTTGTGATACTTAAAATGGCGACGTTGTCATTACAAGATCAGTGTGTTATCATTCGGTTTCTCCATTTGCATGGTATGACACCGATTGAAATTTATCGCCAGATGAGTGAGACAAGTGGTGAAGGTGTCATGGATGTTTTTAATGTGCGTGCATGGGTGCGACAGTATAAAGAAGGCAGAACGTCGTGTGACAATGATCGAGCGAGTTTAGAAAGTTGTTCTGGAGGATCGCCGAATGAGTGTGGAACAGATCGCCTCCGAAGTTGACATTTCTGTGGGATCTGTACACACAATCCTGCATGTCGACCTGAAAATGCGGAAAGTTCGATCATGGCGCCAGACCGGCTTGTGCAAGGCCGCGGTTGTCGTGGTTTGTTGTCACACTACATTCTGCCTTCTTTGAACTGTCGCACCCATGCACGCACCTTAGACACATCCATGACACCTTCACCACATGTCTCACTCATCTGGCGATAAATTTCAATCGGTGTCACACTACGCAAATGGAGAAACCGAATGATAACACACTGATCTTGTAATGACAACGTCGCCATTTTAAGTATCACAAACAGTCGCTCACTCTCGCCGCTGTCGCTAGAGTTCTATGTGCCATGCAGCGATGCCATCTCTGTCTCGCAATGACAAAGAGTGCCCGCATATTTTAAAACAAACCGCATGTTTCTATCTGTTTCCAGTACTGAGAAAAAAATTGGAGGTGTTATAACTTGAATGCACCTCGTACTATTCACCATCAACCTTTTTTTTTATTCTTTGTCTCTATATATTGTCACTGAACATTAAAATTGCTGATTTCTTGATATGATGCTTAATTATAGTCCCACTTAAAACATGAGCACAATTATTTTAGTCTCCACCCCCATTGCTCAGTCACTGTTGTGATGGATAGCTGAGATCTACCTAAATAGAAAAGTTACTATAGTAGTCAATAAATATAAAATGAAAGAAATTAATAAAGGCTTTTATATTATGTAATTTTTAAAAAGTTTATCATTAGCAAAAAGAATTTACAACAGAAAATTTTACCTTAAAATATGGCAAGTAATCGTCAAGTGTTGTGTCGAACAGAGTGTAACGGCAGTAAGATAACACACAGTCTATTTGTACTTTACTTCTTTCAATTATACATCTACAAATTTATTTTAAAGAAAAGTAAATAATGTCAATACATAATTATGTCATTGATAATCTGTAACTCTTTCAGAAGAAAGAAAAAGTTATTTTGAAAAAGAAAAATTCATCTGCTATGTGTTAACAAATAATACAATAATAGGAGGAAAGTCACAGGTTGAAAGATTAATGTTGAATATTAATATTCAGTTTCATAGTAAACTTAATTTTCCATCATCTACAAGTGACAGGATAAACATGAAGCATAACACAGAATGCTTAAAAAATGCCATCTGTCCCTTAACACATTTTGTGGCTCTCTCATTCTGATCATGAAGTTGTGGTTTTTTTTTTCTTTGTAGTTAAATGTATTAACAGAAAATGATTTATTAGAAACCTTGCAGATACATAATTTTACAATTCATTTAGAGTAGGTCACACATACACACACACACAGATATAGTAATAATAATAAATAAACAAATAAATAAACGATCATAATAAAAGATTCAAATGCTAGGAATTACTGCATTAAAATGCAAAGGAAGATTTTTAAAATCAGAGGAATCCCTTTACCAGAAAGTTTGGAAATATGAAAACTGATCAGTTTTTCTGTGTTTTGTTACACAGTCAGATTAGGCTTAAGATTGGGTGAATCACTTTTCAAGTAAGATTATGAAAAATCACGATGTTAAATTAAGCAGTCTCAAATATATATTATCCATCCAAATAGAAAACTCACTGACCCCTTTTGTTTGCAAGGTCCAAAGCAGAAGCCTAAGTGACCACCTTTGATCAGCCAAAAGTTACTAATTATCAAAAGCAGATAGAAAACTTATATTGAATCACATCACTGTCATTAATAAATATGTATTTATATATTATTTCTTTTAAACTTTTGTGAATATCTTTCTTCAGTTTTGGCCTGTGCTGAAACTCAAGTTGGTAATCTGGTCTGGGGACAGTTTTGATTTGGTGCCACAGTTCTAAAGCAAAATAATTCAACACCATATTTAAAACTTACTTGAGAATGTCAAGAGGATAACCTGTAATACCAATATAGTTCACTTTTCCAGATTTTTTTAGTTTCTCCAAAGCTGGTAGTGTTTCATTTATAATAATATCAATATTCGGTGCAAATTCAACATCATGGACCTTAAAAAAGAATTATTTATATAAGGATTAGATATGTTATAATGTATTTTATTTTAAAAACGAATTATCATAAATAGTTTGAATATTTTTATTGATTATAATATTGCATTCAGAAAATGTAAATGAAATACTATTACACTTACTGAAAAACAGAACAGATTTTAAATTTTTGAAAAATGGATGTTAACCGTAAAGACTGCTCTAAAAATCAGCAAATAAAATTTTTTTGGTTCAATTTGCAAAGTTATTCAAACACCTATGATAACATTTCTGTCTAAAAAGAGTAAAGGAAGGAAGACTTAGTTGAAAGTATGACCAACTGAAGCTTGATTTACTTGATTAGATATGGAAGAGATTCGAACACAGTGAAATAGAGTGAGAATAAGAGTTTTATCACTGCTATTTTAATTTAAAATTCAATAATGAGAAAAATATTTTCTTGCAAAATAATAACCTATAATCTCCAATATTAGAGATTAAAAAAAAAAGATCCTTGTTTCATTGAAAAACCAATGCACACTGTATATTGAAGAACATTTAAATAATATTTAATGATATTATACAAACTCCTCAAATTCAAAAGGAAGGTCCTTTTCTTATCACTGATTTAGCGTAAAAGATAGAACAGCAAAGGTACAATATTTTATTTGGTAAATCTTTTCCCTCAAATAAAACAACGAAACCTTCCTCTTACTATAATGCTTTCAAAGGAACTTTATATATTGTTTAATAACTTTAATGTTTCCTAGTCTTTTTGAATTAACAATTTAAACAGTAATTAAAATTGTAGAATTTTTTTTTACTATAATTAAGGTATCACAAGACAATATCCTTGTCTTTATAATTGCTTCTTTAAGAAACTTCTTCGTTCTGTATATTGTTTACTTATGTTAGATACTTTATTTATTACAATTTAATTATTATATTTATTTAAATAAAGTATATTTACAGCAGTCTTACATTTTTACTATTATAAATTATTATTATTATTTGTAAATAATTCTATTACATATGGTAAGCATTTGTTGATGGGATTTTACAGAATCCTAACAGGGCTTAAATATATAATGATCAACACAAAATGAATAATGTTTAATAAATAAAAAGGCCGCGTGGTTGGCATTGTTGCTAAGACATCAGCCTCTCACCTCTGAGTATCGGGGTTCGGTTCTCATGTGGGTTTCGTGATGGTGGACGATCCGTGCTGGACAGGTTTTCTCGGAGTTCTCCCATTTCCCCTGCACTTCTCCCACCATACTTTCTCAGTCTTTCCCCCATCTGTCCTTATTTCCGTGGGACAGCACAATAGACTAACAGTTGCAGTGCTTGGCTTTCCTGCCACCCACACGCAACATAATAAAATAAAAATAAAAACAATTCTGGGACACAATACATTCATCTAAAAAAATTACCTGAATAAGATCAATATAATCTAAGTTCAGTCTATCCAAGCTTTCCTGTACACTTTTCTCTGTTCGTCTTGATGAAAAATCAAACATTTTATCAACTTCTGGATCATAACGTCCAACTTTAGTAGCAATGTAAAAGGTTTCCCGTGGTATTTCTTTTAAAGCCTGAAAAACAAAAGTACAAACTTTTATTAAAGAGATAATGCATTTTCAGTAAGGTAATTATATCACTATTAGAATAAAGATTAATCTAAAAATAATAGTAATTATTAAAAGACAGTAGGGTTTTCAAGGACCTTTGTAATGCAATAAAAAAATACACAGTCAGAAGTAAAATAGATGCATTTAATGAATAGTGATGGCTATTAAACTATGCATGTTGCCTTTTGATTCTTCCATTTTCAACACCACTTAAATCATAAAATGCTGCATAGTGTGAACTAATTCATTGGAATCCCTGTGATACTGGATTCTGATACACCCAGGTAGAGCACTGAATATGGAGGATACGTCGTTTGAGAACCATCATTTTATCTTTTTAAACATCACATACCTTTACACATTTCTTTGCTTTTAAATAACACTGACTTTTCATTACCTCATTTGTTGTTCAGCTTAAGTGGCTTTAGAAATTTTTTTTTTTTTTTTTTGATTTTTGATTTATACAGTTTCTGGAATGTTCTTCCTTTTCCCTGTTATGCTTTTTTTTACGTTTTTAAAGAAAACAATATATATTACTGTTATAATACTGTTTTTGTGTTTCTGAAATTTTAAATGTTTTTGCCAGTTAATCCTTCAATTATGACTACATTCTATATTTCTTTATTCTATATTTTTTATTATATTATACTTGTCTTTTATAGTCTTACTTTTCTTAATTGTAGGTTTCATTTACTTTTTATTGTTGTTGTTAGATAAATTACATATATATTCTTTTCACAACATGATCAAAACTGCTCCTGCAACCATTAAGCTCCACTACTACCCTAAATACTGCAACTTATAAACCTAGAAAAGTGAGTATGACATAACTCTGTAATCTTGTATTCTACCAGAATCAATAATTCACTCAGTAGATACGGATTTTATATACACTGTGGATCAGTTGGACTTGGTCAACCTGATAATTTCTTCCTGGGAGCTATTTTCAAGAACAGATTATATGTTTTCATTAGAATAACAGTTTCCTAACATAAGCCAGGCACGAGAATGCTTCACCTGTAAAAACAGTGGGCATGCACCTGACATCAGTATGAGTGACATTGAGCACTCATTAATGACCGTGCGATAATTCACATTGGCAGGCTGGGAAAGTGGTGCATTCCAGTTGACGTTAAAGCAATGTATGTCTGTATTAAGTCTATGAGTCAAAGGGCAACATCTCTGCAGCAAGATGTTTATTTGATGAGGTATATGGTTTTTCTCCGAAACGTGAAACAATGACTGCAATCAAGAAGAAAGCTGCAACAAAACATGCTGCGAAAGAGTCACAAACCACACTCACTCCCAAAGAGAGCTACTACATCATTGCGAAGGCACTGATGAAATACCAAATTTGACCTGGTCATTATTTGATTGTTGCTGCTGTTTGCAAAATTGACTGAGTCCAACTGATACACCTTGTATAGTGAAATTGTTATGATTACAGTTTCATGTAATAAAGTGTCTCACTATAGGCCTATGCAAGCCCTAGGGGTTGTGGGAGGTAAGTCTCCCAGCGCTTCATGACCAACGGGACTAAGTTGAGGTCGGGTGGTCAATCCAATACCCGCCTGCCTTTAACTCCCCAGAAATTAACCCAGAATTCATTCAACAGAGGGCTGGGTAGACACTAGGACCCGTTTGGAGGAGAATGGAGAGTGGAAAAAATCCAAGGAAGGGATCGAACCCGTCACCTCCAACCTGCAGCCAAGTGCCCTTAACATTCGACTATACACAGTTTCATGTAATACTACCATGGTTATGTGAGCAATTATTTTAACAGGGGTTGGCAAATATCTTCTCATACAAATGTTTAGATTAATTGCAAGATATGCTCCTTACCTTGGGATTGGTTATTTAAAAGCAAACAATATTGTTGGATATTTAAACTATGTGTTATCTGTACCAGAAATGACCTGCTTTTGAATAATAATTTCCTAAATAAGAAAGTAGTTGCTTTATGTATCTATCCACTGTATGTATTTGATAGTGGATAGATACATCTTTTCATACAATAGATAAATCTCAAAAGTATGCCAAACTTGCTACTTCTGGCCACTAATTATTCTTCATTGCTATAACTTAATCTTAGTCTTGTACAATTTAACAATTAGTGAAGAACAATCTATGTACTGTCAATGGACATGCAGCTCTGTCCCACTCATACTGTAATATCTTCTCAAGATCTTGGAAGACAGTGCTGAACAGTTCTTACATCATAATCAAAATGTACAGGGGTGTAATAGAATGTGAAAACCAATGAGCATGGTCCTGTTGCTGTTATGGTTAACAGTAAGGTCATCTTGAGATTTTTAGAGAGTGTTTCAGTATGTTATCAACAACTTTTGTATCAAACGATAGACAGGAATATTTGATTTTGCCACTTTTTATAAGTAATCTTTCCATTTAATTTTCAACCAATACAGCATGTTGATCAATGAAATTTAATCCATTGCTCAAGTAAATTCATCCAAGTGATTTTAATTTTGTATATATAGTGTCTAGTTTATGTAGCATACAGTGTATAAAGCTAAAGTTGTTTCATTTACCTGATAATTTTTCTGTAATGGACAAATAAACCATAAGGAACATAAAGAGAAAAAGTAGAATTTGTTAAATAAATGAATAAGCAGGATTAAAAGGATGGTAGTAAACTGACAGTTTTGGAATATTGTGTGTATTCCATCTTCAGGGACGGCACAAACATATACGACAACAGAAAACATTAAGGGCAACAGGAGGTGAAAATACATAGTGGGAGTGTGGGACCCAACCAACTTTTTTGATAAATATCACAATTTTACAACATACATAACATATTCACAAACATTGTACAAAGTAATAATATGTACCTACATTTAGTAGAACAAACATTAATTGATTTTGAAAGCTTGGATCATGAGAACAATGAATATTTTATTATCATTTGTATATCGTCCAAAATAATGTGGGGATAAAAAAAAAATGTTAAGTATCCTACTTTTCCTAGAACTGATTCTGCTCTGCCGTGTCCGTACCATGGTGCAGTGTCAAAATAATTGATGCCTTTTCTAATTGCTTCATGAACTACTTCAATAGAATGAGAATCCTGTGTTTCATTAAAAACACCACCAATAGCAGATCCTCCTGAAACACAAAGGGAAAATTAAGCAAAATAGGATATCCCTTATAGTTTTTATAGCAAACTTTACAATTTTGATTTTTAAAGATATGATTTTTTTTTATCCTTGTTTTTTTATCAGTATTAAGTCTTACTAATTAGTTGAAAGTTTGTGATGTTGAATTTCCTGTAAAAATAGTCAATGGATAATCATAAAAAGTAAAATTAATGATAAAATAAAAAAATTGTTACTGAAGCATAAGAATTGTACACTTTTATCATTCAAAACTACCAAATTCTTAAATAGAAATCCTAGGAAATTGGTAAAACTCAGATATGAAAATTAAAACAAGAAATTAAACTGAAAAAAAATTATTAAGAGCTTGAATGACAAATAATAACAATGAAGATATTTTTTGAGACAATATTTAATTTATAATATATTAACTGAGAAGTTTAAATGGATTATTGGGACTTGAAAATAAATGCTGAAATTATAAATAGAAAAAAAAAATTATTTCCTTTTTTTATAAATTAAAAATTGATAAACATAATTTGTCACTCTTAAAAAAAAAAGTACCATAAACAGAAGAAGATATTCATATGAGTGCTTTGTACTTGTTCCTTTTAGGGAGTTGGTATTTTAAAATCTGAACTGATTTGGATCTTTGTAGCTTTTTTTTTGTTTGATTGGATTTTTCTTTTTATAGTTCCTTTCTTAATAACCTTTTCAAATTATTTAATAGCATTCATATTGTACAGAAATCAATTTGTTTTTTTTTTTTATTTGTAATGATTATTTAGATGTATTTGTTAATACAAACCTAATATTACTATTAATAACAAAAGCATTATTTTTTTATTCTTCCTTAGTTAGGAAGTCCGTTTAAGAAACTCCCAGTTCCTTCTTAAGTTCCTCTTTTTTTCTCCAGGAACTTGGACTGGTTCATAATTGTTTAGGAAATTTTCCAAGCATTGTGAATCCAAATGCCAAATAATCATTTTAAAAACTAAAATATTTCTTATTACATATTGTATGTTCTATATGATGATAATAATTATTTTTGCTTGTTTTTTTACAATACTTGCAGTACATAATCTTTTTGCTTTTACATTTATCAGGTTAAATTGTGAGAAAAATTAAAAATTTTAATTAATAATAATATATGTTTCCACCTCATAGCTAATGTACACCTAACTATTAAATTAAATATTTTTCTGTTGCTTTGTCTATGTCCAATATACAATGGCCTGGTATTAAGTATTCCCAATGGAAATATTCAGCATGAGAAATCACTTATTTAAATATGCATTGCAATTACAGTAGAACCTCATTATAACGGACTAATTCAGGCTGAAGATTGTCCGTTTTAATGAAAGTCCGGTTTATAACAAATAATTCATATAGGGGTGTAATGCAGCAGGGGGTACATCAATGAAAGTACAATAGTTAGCTATAAAAAGTGTTTATTATATATCAAATGAAATACAACCTTCAACATAGTAGGTTGAATTGAAAAAGTTGTGTACGTATACACTGCATTAATCTTTAGAACAAGAAGGTCCTGGTTCATGTTGATTACTACATTCATTGTTTTGAAAAAATAATTTATTTTCTGCTGGGTTTGTTTGCTGCTCATTTCATCAGTTAATAACTGACGGAGGTATCGTAAGGGCACATAATATGCAAACACATTTTCATTTGGCGATTGTTCAACATGTAACAAAATTTAAATGGTCTTTCACTTTGCTCACCTTAATTGTAGGCTGAGTAGTGTCTCCTACCTCTTCCTCCATATTTACGCAAAACAACACAACGATCGATGTTTAATCGCTTGCTTGGAAATGTAAAACTCATCAGATAAAAATAAGCATCCTTTATTATTACTATCATTTTTTTTAAAACTGTCCATTATAAGCGACGTCCGTTATAATGAGGTTCTACTGTATCGAGCAAAATATATAGGGTAATAAAAAAAAATATTTAGTTCTAAAAAGAGAAATGCATATTGCATGTAGTTGTCTAAGAATTAGGGTATATGTTTATTGCATTTACCATAAGGACTTGATAGAATTATTAATCCATTTTTTTAAACTTTTAAACTAATCTCTCACATTATTTAATATTTAGCAGATAAATAAATAAAAAAAAAAAAAAACTCATGTAAATATCTTGTAAATTTGACTTTATCTTAGTTTTTTGTTGTTGTTGTTATTTACTTCAAAACTTGTAATAAGAGTGAGTGAGATTCTGTGAGTGAGGTTGAATGTGATGCAGAAAGTTGAAGCAGAAAAGAAAGTAAAATTTTTGTAAGATTTGTAACCATCTACAGAATGATCTTGTTTGTAATCAATATCATTTTCTTTGAGCACAAAGTTTTATGTAATTTTCCCAGAAACATGAATGTTTTAATATTAATTATTAATTCAAGTTATAACTGATAATTACTAGTAAGCTTAATAGTATTTTTAAATGGAATAAAACATGATATGGATTTGGATGTGAACTATCTCGTCTACATTATTTTCACCATTGTAGTGGAAATACAGTCAAATGAAATGACTTGAAACATAATGGATGTCAAATCATGCTTAAACATTTTTTAACTATGAATTATGTTAAAAGAATGAAATAAAGTTATTACCAAATCCTAAAACTGAAACTACTAAGTCAGTATTTCCAAGTTTACTGTATTTCATTTTCTTCACTGACTCAAGATCATGGAAATCCTGAAGATAAGTTGATGGCAAGTCAGCACTAAGAAGGGAGGGAAAAAAAGGAATTTAAATGAAATTTACTTAGGACTATTTTAAATCAAAATATTAATGTCATGTGCTACAAAATCTGGTTAAATCAAAACGAATATTCACAAATATGGTTTTTAACATGTGCAGTTTCAGAATCCAAATTGTTGATATTTAGGACAAACACACTTTAAATATAAATACGAGGGTGAATCAAGCTAAAGTTGGAAAATGGTATTTTTTAGAAATTGGAACGAATCTTAACAAAATGGATAATGTTATTTCCCAGTGTAGTCTCCACCCTTCTCAAAGCACTTGCACCACCTTCCTGGAAGTGTCTGGATTTCAGCAGAATAAAAGGTTTTGTCCTGTCCTCGCAACCACTCATGCAACCTCTTTCTGCACCTTGTCATTTGTCTTGAATCGATGACCACCCAGATGTTTTTTTACAGGTCCAAAAAGGTGGAAATCACACGGTGCTAAATTGGCAAATAAGAAGGATGTGACAATACCTCAAACTTCAGTTTATCTAGAGAAGCCTTGGTGTTCTTCGAAGTGTGTGGGTGGAGATTGTCTTGCAGCAAAAGGACTTCTTCAGACAGAAGTCTCAATTGTCCACGCCGTTGGATCAAGTGGCAGGTTTCACTTAAGTCTCCAGCAAGTCACAGTTACTTACACTAGTGACTGTAGTGCCCCTCGGCATGTAGTTTAGACAATAACTCCTTTATTGTCAAAAAACACGGTCAGCATCACTTTTCCACAAAAGGTTGAGCTCAAAATTTCCTGGGTGGTGGTGATGATGCCACTCTTTGCTTGCCATTTTTGACTCAGGCGTGAAATGATGAACCCATGATTTGTCATTCGTGACAATTTGATCAAGAAATGATCAAGTGAAACCTAACCTTCCTCCTCAAATTTGCCTGGACATGCCTCCACTCAAGCTTCTTTCATTTCTGGTGTCAAACCTCTTGGAACCCACCTGGCACAAACTTTTCGGTATCCCAGCTCCTCATGAATGATTGTAGACACAGACTGATGGACACTTCTGACACTATTTTGTCAATTGTGATATGGCAATTGTACTGAATCAGACTGTCCAAGGCTTCAGTGTTTTCTGGCGTCATGGCTATCCTTCCTTTCTCAGGTCGGTCTGCATCGTGTACGGAAGTGATGCCTTTCTTGAATTTTTCAACCCGATTGTAAAGCTGAGCCTTACACATACAGCCTTCAACACCTACACCTCGGATATCTGTCAATGAAATTCTGTTGGATTCTTACTTTTCGTGTGTTAAAAACTGATGACTGTCGGCACTTCTTCCTTGGAGTAAGCTTCCAGCCGACCCGCCATTTTCGAAGCTTCGTGGTTCTCATTATTACATCACCAGATACATAGGTCAGGGTCAAAAGCACTCACCAGAGAGTGTGCTACACAATGGTGGTCAAATGTTCAGACTCCTTATTACTGGTGTCCTTTTATACACAATTTCCAACTTTAGCTTGACTCATCCTTGTATATACATAACATAACTTTTTTCTTTCTTTTCTTTAAATTAAAAACATGTTTGGGCCACTTCTTCATCACTGTAGAAATATTATTTAATTGATAACTTTCTATGCTTTTCTACACAGAACTCAAGGATCTGGGATTCATTGATTAAAAAAAAATCTTAGTCAGCAGATCCCATTTTGAAGCTAAGCGAATTTTTAGGTTATGCGAAACCAAATGCATGGTTGAATTGTGAGATTCTAAATAAACTTTAAAATGTGAAGCATATACTTTTGTACAAGAGTACAAGGCTCATGTATTTAACTAATTCAGTTTTGATTTCATACCTCTAATATAAAAAAAAAACAATTGTCTTGAAATACAAGGCCCTAAGCAAAAGCCAATATAAAAACACCTCTGCTTTGAAGAGCCGATTAAGTAAATTCTCAAACATAATTTTTCTACTGTCAGTTTCCCAAAGGTTTACAGAGGAAGTGGGTAGATACCATTTCCTCTATATTGTATAGAGATATATTGAAGGGATATACTGTTCTCCTTGGGAAATATAGGGAAAAAGAAATGATATTTTACATTCAAAATCATTAAAAAGTAAAGATAGGAAATAAAGCATTCTTCCATTTTCACAGGATTTATGATTTATTTAAATAATTATGTAAAATTCAAAAGTATAACAGTATTATAGCAAATGGATTTTAGTTGTTATACGACTCCTGAAACTAAGTTTTAGACATCCTGAAGATGGTTAAAACAATAGGATTCCAAGTTTACGTTGTTAACTGTTTATAGTATTTGCAGTCCTTTACAAGAAGTTCCTGAAAGCAGTGCCAGATCTAGGAATTTTATCAGGGGGGTGGGGGCAAGTCAGCCCCATGCCGCCCCTGTAGCTGTGTTTCATTATTAAATTATAAAAAAGAATCCATTTTCAATCCCATTTTGCTGCCCGAGGCAAGTGCCCCCTCTTGCCCCCCCCCCCCACCCCTATCAATCCGGCACTGTCTGAAAGAACTTAAGAGTTACTTTCCTCAAAATGTGACAGTTTATTTATTTACTTATTTTTTTTTCTTTTTTCAAGTCATGAAGATAAAACAGCCAAGACGTTCGTAAATAATGATATTTTATGTATTTAAAGTTTTACCTATGCATACTGAGAACAAGCAGAGGAAGGAACCTGTGCAAACTGTTACCCGGATTCAAACAGCCTACCTTCAAATTTATCATCAGCTGAAGATTGAGTAAATCTGAAAATACTTAAAGCCAATTACTTTTAATCAAAGCATGTATCTCCACTGTAATGTATTGTTGGATAGGTCAATGGAAGTTCACTGTTTGCGATCCTTGAGAATTAATTGCTTTACTTCTAATTTTTTTCATCATTCTCACGTGCAATTTCTTCTTATGCGAAATTTTCAAATACAAGGGGAAAAAAAAAAAAAGGTAAATTGCTAACTATCCATAAATATTCTTGTCAGATTTCAAGAAGTTCTGTTTATTGGATACTAAGTTATAAAATAGGGGAGAGGACACACTGAAAGACAAAATTACTTATTCGTATGTTTATCTAAGGTTTATATCGAAAAGTAGCTAAAAATACGGTTGGTTAAAATATAGTTAAATGCCTTCTATATTACCTTTCAGACATTATGGAGGTCTTTCGAAGCAAATATTCAAGGTCTCGAAATTATAAAAGCTCTTTAGAGCACTAATTCTTATCTAATCGGATATACTATCTGTAGTTACGAAAGAGGTGGTTTTTTTAATTTTTTTTTTAATTTAAAGATATTTTTTAACATAGAATAAAAATCTCCGCAAGATGTTCCTCTGTACTGTATCTCGAATTCCTGTCCGTAGCTAGTGACCTTTTATACAGTTAATAGATTACTAAATTAAGGAAAATCACTCAGCTTTATTTGTTTATCGTTTGGAGTCGAAGTGCAAATAAACAGCGGCTTTCCTTGGAGTGAGATTCGTCCCTTCATCAGTCAATTCCGAAAAACCGAAACTGAATCTTATTTATATGACGCTCTTTATAGATCATAGGCGAATGTTCAATTTTTATCGTTTTTCATGTTACATTTAATGCACGTTAAACCTTCTTGCATAAAGTGGCAAATTCTACTGTGATTTTAACTTCATTTCAGAATAAATGTAGTGGTCCTCAGAATTAAAAAACAGAAATAAAATTATCTGTGGCCAGAGCTAAAAGCAGATACAGTCCGTTTCAATATCCGAGAACCACAACAACATAGACGATTCTACCCCACAAAGGGGTGATACGCTGAGATGGGCACTTTCTTAAAGCCTGTTTTTCTTTTAACAAAGCAAAATGAGAAATACTGTTTTTCTTTTAGTACCTGTTATTTTTGCAATAGTATTTATTCTTTCCATAATTCTTTCCCGAAAAGCGCAAATAGAACCCAGCTACTAGTAAACTAAAACTATAAAACGTAAACATCCCATCTTCCTCGCCCCTATTTGGAAGAAATCGCAAGAGACCTGACGCATGCGCAAAAGCGCTGAAGGCTCTCCTAAACGAAAACGGACTGTACCTATTTTTTATTATGAATTTCATTTTTACTTTGTGGGAGGTTCCACATTTACTCTCACGATTAGACTTTCATTTCGATAGATTTTTATTTAGATTTGAACTTCTAATTTCGATTAGCAAGTTCAAACCACAATTTCGCATTAGCAAGTTCAAATTGTGATTTTAACTTCAATTGTGATTTTTCATTAAATAAATAAATTATTTGTTTTGTTTTATACAAGTGCTGTATATATTAACAAAATATTTCATTGTAAAGAGTGATAATTTATCAAAAATTATAACTCTAATTATGAATTACCATAGTTAGCAATTAAACATATAATTTTCCAAAAAAAATAAAAGGTTGATTTTATTATAAAAAGTGCTTTTGAATTTTAATTAATGTTAAAAAAAAAAAAATATTTAATAAAAAGTAAATGAACGATTCGGTTGATTCAATTGATTCACTGATTCGAGTCATTTTCGAACGGTTTGTTCAGGAAGTGATTCAAAAACTGTGGCTCCACCTAGTGTCATTTCTTTAAGGTCAGAGCAAAATGTTCAGAGTGGAGGGATGGTCGAATATTCAGATTGCCCACTTAGAACTCAATAATATTTTGAATTTACTGAAGCAGAAGTTTTCGTAATTAGCCAAGGACTGTAAAATGACTGTAAAATTTAGTTCTCTTTGCCAAATCATTCAAAGGTACAACGGAAATTTCAAATTAGTTCTTAAACCCCTCCAGGTCTATTCCGGATTGTTTTTGACGGACTGACTTTTTTTTTCTTTTTTTTTCCCTTTCCAGTTAAATAATTTCAAAAAATAGATTATAAGAATTTTATTATATTTAGATAGCTAAATAATTACTGTAATTATAATCGAAGTTTATTATTTCATAAGTTAAATTCAGTTCAAATATAAGGCATAGAAAAATTCTTTCTTTTCTTCTGAAGGTTAATACATGGGGTAAAATTTAAAAAGTTTAGAAAAAAAAAAAAGTGTTATAATTATAATTTTTTAAATTTTTTTTCCATAGAAAAAAGAAAATTTTAGATTCTATGTTACCTTTTTTTGAAGAAATAGAATTGATATTATAAAATGGTATTCTCTAAAATTATTTATTTATTTTAATATTCTAAGATCCTGTTTTATACGGTCCGAAAGCCAGCATATATTTTTTTTTCTCAATTATCACCAAGTTAATACTAAAAAGCGATGTATATCTTTAGTATTTAATAATATAATATATATAAATGATCATGATTATACCAAAGATTTTGTGAATTGGGACATATTCATAACGTGGAATTTTCTTGGCAGACGGTTTTAGCCTTTTGATTAAGAATTTCTTATTAAAAAGTTTATTTAAAGCATAGTCCTATTTTTTGTCTTCTTACACAGTGAATGTATTAATACATTGGTAATCTGAGTCACAAATTGACTTCTTAGCAGCCTCAGTGGCAGTTAAACAAAGTTGATCTTTGAAGAACGAAAGAAATTCTAAACTGCTGTTGACTGCATTCTACGTGTGTTTCGTTCCTCAGCTGTCAGATTTTCTTCTGATAGGAATTCGTTTAACACTATGATCTAATATTTTAAATGAAAAGAGTACTATGAAAATTTACATTTTATAATGGATATATTTGAATTTCTTGCTTATAGAATAATTGTTAATTATGACACCCATCTGAGAAAATACTTTTTTTTTTTATTTAAACTGAAATTTTAATAATGTAATGATACTTGTAATATCTATTTATGACAGAATTTGTGAAGTAAGATTTTAAGAAAGTTTTTCTGTTAAAAAGTTTGTAGTTTAAAATGCTGCATTCGTTTTTTTTCTGTCTTTATACTGGAAGCGTTATTTTGGTTCCTTGCCAATATTGGCTCTTTGATATATCGGTTTGTTTTCATAGAGAAATTATATATATATATAGAGAGAGAGAACTTTTTGAAATAATGCATTTTTGATCTTTAGTAGTTTAAAAAAGGAAAAGAAAAAAATGTTTTGACTTATGCTTCTTACTATAACTTTAGATTTAATATTTAATTCATAAATAATATTTTTCCAAGACTTGGAGCTTTTTAGAAAGACTTATGTTCAGATCAATTTTGAATTTGGCATTTTGAATTTGGTAATTTTAGTTCAGGGGCCAATTGAGTCATCCGCAACGTAGACTTTTGTCCAGGGGCTTTGATGTTCCTATAAACATCCAGTAAATAGGGCCCTTCCACACGTTTTATTAACTTCTGCAAACGGAAATTCACAAGTCCAAGTTTTCGTACGGCCTTCTATAACCTAAAACACCTTTAGTTTCAGTTTGCATTGAATGAGATGAATACTATTTCATAAGTAAAGTAATAATAAAACACTTATAAGTTTGTTTCATCTACACTGGTGTTTGCAGCAACTAAGAAAAAGATTTTTTTAAAAATGCAGTTAAGGAGACGACAACTAGCTGATTAACTTCATTCTAACCAGACTTCTTGAAAGGGGCTATCTTCAGGTCCCAACTGACACTATTTAGTGCCTCATATTACATAAAATTGTTTAAAATTAATAAAAGCAGATGAATAAATACAGATGGTTTTCTTCAAATTTTTGGGATTGTTCTTCCTATATCTTTATTAGTCTTCATAATGGAAAACAAATTTATGATTTCATAAGAAAACAGAAATTAATAAATATAAATTTATAAAATGTACAAAAAAAATTATATAGCAGTAACAAAGAGTACATGGGCTGTGGAATGATAATTTAAGATAATTGAAATAGGAAAATGAGAACTTTGTCTGAAGACTTTTCATCATCTTATAAATGTTTGTTTCACTTTTATTGAGAATTTCAGAGACATAAATATCCCAATTTTTCCAGTATATTCAGGTAGCTTACTTCAAGGAAGATATAATCTTCCTTTGATATCTGCCAAAGGAACAAAATGAAGATTACGATAAGAGAATCTCATTTGATAGAAAGTTAGGTTAACTCAGTATTGTTTTGGAGGACAAATAAGCATTGAAAAAATCCACAATACCTTCCGAGGATTGAACCTGCTACTGTAGCTCATCAGCAAATTCTCTTAACCAGTCTTTTAAGAAATGTCGTCCCATGACAAAGTTTTAACCAGTCTATGAAATGAAGATAATTGTAGTGCAATATAGAATGTTTGCAAAAATTTTAAGTTTGTTTTTTTTTTTCAATCATTATTAAAATTTTATCAAAATTCAGTATTTGGTATCTCTAGGTAAGTCACCAATATTATTTTGAAAATTTACAAGTCTGAAATACAGAACTCTGAGAATCACTGGCCAACATTTCTTTGAGCTGTCAGATCCCAAAATTTTCAAAGTTTTCAATTCAAAAAGTTTTCAAAAATTTTGACACACTGGAAAAGTTGTTTTACTTTGTAGCAGTGGTCATCTATTTAGGCAATGAAAAAGAAAGCCTTTAGATTAATTTAATTTATTTTTTCCCCCTGATTTGGATCAGGTAATTTATGTTGGCATTTAACCATTAATGTAACATTACTACTGTTTCTCGTATCTTTGTTTTTCTTACAATTTTTTCTTTTATAAAATATATATTTGTATAAGAATTTGTATTAATTTCTGCTTCAAATTAAGTTAATGTATTATTCACTTTTTGATTAGCTTAATAAAAAGGGTATCTAAAGAACAATCCAGAGTTGTGTTAGAAAATGAGTCAAATAATGGATCATTCTATAAATTTCCATGTGAAACAGATTTCTAACATCTCACAGAAAAGTATAATGTTTTTGCAGAAGATATCATACAGATATATGAAATGAAATCCTAGTTATTGTCTGATGTTAAAAATTGAAGAAAATGCAAAAAAAAAAAAAAAAAAAAAAAAAAAGACAAATTCATATTTTCCAGTATATTGTGAATGTTCTAGGATAGAAGTTGGTTATCATACCCAGAAAAAAAATATCATTTCATGATAGAACCCAAATATGTGAAATGAAAATAAATTACCACTGAATTTTGCACTTAATTTATCATTAAAAGTTATCAAATTTAAAGAAACTAAGACGTGGAATTGAGTTAAATAAGAAAAACATGTAGTACAGTCATTTGGCTAAATGTGCATTCTGTGAGTTTGGTTTTTCAGTTCATTTCTCTCTTCAATAATACAACAAAGATATTCTGACTTTAATGAAGTGGTTACGTCCAGTTATAATCTCTGGCTTTTGAGCTTTATTAATGACTGCACTTATCTTATTTCTCTATAATCCTTCACAAAGAACTTTGCTTCTAGTTTCTTCTGAGGTGGTTTAGAATTTTTATACAAATATTAGAACTTGATGCCTTGAATGGTAAGAATTATTGAAGTGCACTTTAGGAAGCTAATTAGGCATTGACATAAACTTAGCAATATTAGAGAAAAAAAATATTAATTATCTATTTGTCATATGTTAATTTATTCTTTGTTCTACATAACTATGCTAATAATCTTATTTTCTTTTAGTTCAATTAATGTTGTCAGTTATTGAATCATAGATATTCAGTCTAATATCCAACTTTAGACATCTTTAGCCTTTCCAGTGGGAAATGGAGGTCATCAAATCTGCCAGTCTGTGTAGGTTGTGTCCCTTCCTGAGAACTTTTGAACTATTGTATGGATTTTCGAACCTTGATATGTCTGTTCAAGGCCTACGAACGATCTAACTTTTAAATGTGGGATCGTTTCCAAGTGGAACCTTGTTGAGAAATTAGCATCAGCCAACAAAAATTTCCATAGAAAAGTAATGGAATAAACAATTGATTTCTATCGTATTTCTATTAGTATCTCATTACCTTCGCAATTGGATTAGCTAAAAACATTTTTACTTGTGATTTAATATGATTGATCAGATTTAGACAACTTTAAGTAAATGACATGAAGTTAACTTTTTTCTTTTTTTCAGTAAATGGAAACTTTATACTATGTCTAGTCAGATATTATAATTGAATAAAAATGTAAGCTTTTCATTTTTGTTATTTTCATAACTAGAAAAAGAAATTTTCAGGAAAGAAGGTATTAAGTTCTTTCAAACTCCTTGGTTTTGTTTTTTTATTTGTTTTTTTCTCTATTGTTAGAAATAAATTTGGAACTTGTTTAGAACTTTTATGAATTTCTTCCTTGTCTGTTGTCTTACCATGGTATTGCTTCCAATTTTTTTCATTGACTAGATTATTTTTAATATAGTTTTATTTAAAGGAAGAATAGAGATAACCATTGACTCTGAAATCAAACAGGTTCTTAAATTGGTTACCATTTTATTTTCCAGAATCACACGGATTTAAAGGATATTTACGAAGGTTATGATTGGTTATTCATTAGTTGCATATTTTGTAAGGATTCGTTAATTGAATAAAATCAAAAAAATTAGCAGTTCAGTTAATGATCACAGAATCAAAACAAAATCCAGTGGCTAAAATTTGAAAAATACCATTTGGTTAAGCAGTTGGTTAGTAGTAATTAAAAAGGATTTATATTCAATATAATTCATTATTAATATAAACGTTAAACTTTTGTTATTATTCATTATTAATAGTGGATGTATTTAAGCCCAGGGCAGTTTCAGCATTTAAGAATTTGAAGATTCATGACATTTTAAATGTAAGAAAGAGCACAAGATACTTTTAAGTCTTTGGAAATGTTTTCTTAAGACTATAGGCTTAATACCATTTGTGGACAGGATGTTAGTTCCTTGTCTTCCCATAATTTTTTAATCTTCTCTGGTAATTTCAAAAGTGTTTTGAAGTTTTGTGCATTTTATCACTGGTAAAGTATGATGCTTTAGAACAATAGCAACATCCATCAGAGAAACTTAAGTTGTTTATTTGTGACTTACTAATTGAATTATTCATGAATGTATTTATTCCAATACCTTTTAAAATAGTGCATTTCTATGGTAGATCACATAACATAATTTCTATGTGTAAGTCCACTTCTTTGTTCAAGATTCTGATAAATATTTTTGCTGTGTCCTTAATCTATTCCTGAAAGACTTTTATGTTAAGATTAATATTAATTTTGTAATTAAATTCATTTGTGTAAAATTAACAATTAAATGTTTAATCAGTCACTAAAACTGACTATGTAGCATTAGTTCATAGCAGAATTTGTTTTGTTCATAAGTCCTAATTTCTTGAATTTGTTTTATATATTTTTTGAATCAACGTAAAGTATTGAAAGAGAAATGTCTCTTTTGCTGCCACTTTATTTTCAAAACTGAAATAATGGAGTAAAGGACATCGTATAACTTCCTTGTCCTGAGTCATATATTTGTTGATTTTGAACTGAGAGTTGATTAAGCTTCCTTAAGTGAAAGGAATAGGTACTTTGTATATTGTGGTAATTACTGCTGAAATTGATTTTGAATCCTCCACATATGGCTTATTTCCAATCGAAAATTCTGGAATTGTTCTCACTAAAGTTGTAGGTTACTTCTAATTAATATTTTTCAAGTATAAAAAAAAAATGTATTTTCAGTTATTCTCTAGTATAGTTATAGCTGTCGACCTTTCATTTAATCAGTGAATTTCAAAACATTGAAAATTTTAACATAAGAACAATAATATTAATAATTAAACTTCACAATATTAGTTTGAATTGCAATATCCCATTTATAGCTTATCATTACTGCAATATGTTTCTTGCTTTTTAGAGAAAAATAAAAGAATCCTAAAAAATTCACTAAAGAATTTTTATTTTTGTTTTTTAATTAGCAATTTGTTAGGAATCATATTTTCATAATGAAAAGGTTAATAAGATATCTTAAGTAAAATGTTGTATAAATTCCAAGTATATCTTTTTGTACAAGAATTTCATAAAGACATTTTATTATTTACTAAAAATACTAACGCTTTGTCTATTTCATACTTTTCATTTTTGGATTACCCCACTCCCAAAGAAGAAAACAAAATAAGTTCCTAATAATGGTGGGTTTCAGTTTAAATTCAGAAATGATAATTTTTTTGAAAACATCTTACAGAAATTTGAGTTTTTAAAATTGTTATTGCATTTGTTTAGGAAAAGTCCAAGAATTCCTCTAGGAAAGCAGCCCCAGATTCCTGTTAAAGTACAAGGAAGAAGTCAGTCACAGATCATTAGTCATCACAACATTCCCCGAAGAAAAACTGATCGCAGTACAAGTGAAATGGACCCAGTGCAGGTAATTGTATTAATCAAATTAAAGGAGTTTTCTGCGGTGCTTTAAGAAAAGTGGTAAAGCTATTTGCAATAAAACTGAATTATGTGAACTAATGTATCAAACTCATTACGAGCTATTAGTTATTTTTTGTTGCTTACTTACTTGCTTGCTACTACAGGTGGATACCCAGAGTCAACCCCAATGGCGCCATGTCTTTAATATATATATATATATATATATATATATATATATATATATATATTCTGCAAGTGTCCACAGGATCTTGTTCATAAGTATATTGTTCAAATCAGCTTCAGTGATTCCCTTGCCGCCAGTGCCATGGGCATTCTAGTAGAATGTACATCAGTGTCTCTTCTACTTGCATTATCCAATAGATAGAATAGGCGCAAACTCTTTCGCGTGACAATGTGTCCAGTCCTGGCTTGGGCAGCAAAAGACGAATTTTTGTTGCTATCAGTAAGATTCATAGAGCAAGTTAAAATAGTATTTTTCTTCACCTCAATTATTACCTAATTATTATGCATCTATGTGACAGTATCTTATTTCATGACATGTTGTCCCAACTGTTTCATAGTTTTTCCTTGCTGTCAATCCATTATCTCCTCAGAGGACTTCTACTCCTTTTTCTCTTAATGCCATTGTAGATAGACAGAATCCAACCATAACATTCTAATTTCAGTGGCAGCTGATGTCTTGCCATCTTATAAGGCCTGCTTTGAAATTACAAATAATTTACAATGAAAAATATCAATTAAGTATATGAAGAACATTAAATATAAGAATTAACTTGAGGAATAAGGCAATGGCTCTGTTATGAACAATATTGTAACATAATATTAGAAATAATATAAACATGTCTATAATGATACTAAATGAGTTTTATTTAATATGTAACTGCAAGTAATAAGATTTGAATTGTAATTATTAGCCATTCAAAATATCAAAAAAAAAAAAAAAAAAGACCTAAAATGAAGTTGTTGGTTTTTTTTTGCTTTACTTTGTATTTGACTTATTAAATTGACATGTTTGTGTCAAATGATGATTATTAAATGATCATTAGCCAAATGATCTGAAAATATTTAAGTAACCTTTTAGAGTAGCTAATGTAATAATCTTTGCATATATAATAAATTATTATGTAAATTGATGTAGACATTATTTTATTACTTTGTTTATAACAGTATTTAAGTTTGATACTAATTTAGGCATTTATATTTGTTACAGGAAGGTCTTCTGAGTCATCTGTGCATTGCTACTGACAATGATGATAATCCAATACGATCAGCTACGAAGTTGGATTGTCATCTTATGAAGAACATAAATGAAGGTTAGTGGTTTAATTGAAATATATTGAAATGAAGCTGCTTTTAGGCATAAATATAAAAAAAAAATGAAATAAATTCCACTTTAAGTAGACATGACTGCATTTAAAGAAATATCATCAGGCTATTGTAAAATAACTAAGAATACTGTTGTTGAAATCTTTTGTGCATTTATATTACCACATTAATGAATGATGACATTTAAACTTGATTATTACACAAGTTCAGAGATGTACCATTTAAAAGTTCATCTAACAAAGCCTTCAGATAGTAGCAACATTGGTGTTTTCAAAATGAATTTTTCTCCCTCACAAACACAAAGATAAAACAGAAGTTGTTTTTGTTTCTAATAAGACTTTTTAGAAGAAAATATAAACTTGAAGTTTGAAATTGTTTTCTTACATCTTTGGATAGAAGAACAGAAATAAATTCCACTTTTTAGCATCAAAACTTGTTTTTCTTAATTGAATGTGAGCTTTACAATAGCTTTTTTAAACTTCTTAGCCTTTTGTTTTATATAGCTTAGAAAATAAAGAAATAACAAAGAGAATAAACGGTCATCCATTTAGGCATTTACCTTTTAATGATATCACAATTAAGTGTTGAAACTAAAAATAAATATAAATTTTTGTGGCTTTGTTTTTAATGCATATTAGTGTTAATCAATCGAGTTTTGAAGTTGGGTCCTGTAAATATGATTGAATCAGAACCGAACTTGGCTAAAGCTTGTTCCAGGTTCTAATTAATGACGATGCCAATTTTAGTGTAGTTCAAACTTGCTCTAAATGCATAGAGAACAAACAAATAACTGGCCAAAATAATTCTGCTTTATAGGTAGAAATATTTATACTTTGCTTTTAAAGCAAGGATTTCTTATTGAAGCCAGCCATTGTAAGATAGTTTCCCAATTTCTTGAAAATTGATAATTTTTCAGAATAATATATGGCATGTAGTTAGAGGACAGAAGATATTCTATCTTCACCAAAACTATTTAGCCAAGCGGGATACTATTTTACAAGTGTGCAGGGGAAATATTGCAGACAGTTACAGTTCAAGATCAAATGTCAGTTGTCTCCGTCAGGAATAATTAACAATAAAAAAAAAAATGGAAGCTGCACTTCATATGGTCTGGCACTTTGTACCCAGGAGGAAAGATTGTTTTTCTGGGAGGATACAGAATCGTCATTCTAAAAAAAAAAAAAAAAAAAAAAAAGATTTATATGAGCATGTGATTTCTATTTGAATGTACAGTATTTTGAATTTGGTACAAAATTGTCCTTCCCTCCCTCCATAATGTACTGATATCTGCATTAATCATTCAATCAGTGCATTGATGTTAATGGCAGAAGTTTTGAAAATTTATTATAAATTGAAACAAATTTGTCACTGTGCAGTGAATAGTAGAAACAGTAAATAATAGCTTATCAATAATTTTGCAACTGTATATTCTACCATTCATTTCCGAATTGAAAGCCATTTCATTCTTGAATGAATGCTATTCTATAGGAGCTATTTTGATTTTGCTATGAATTTGGACCATAGATGAGGAGCTTAGATAGCAAAATCGCCATTCCATCACTTCCACTAGAATCCCATCACGAAAATAAAAATCAACTGATAGATTGAGGCTTTTCAATTGTTGTCAATGTTTGTCAAGATTGTCTATTTGAACAGTGATGTTTAAGCATAAAGGTATTCAAAAGTTAGCCTGCCAACTATAATTTTACTTTTGCCTTAATTTTTTTTTAATTGTTTTCTCCTTTTAATTCCTAGGACTACTTCATAGAGCATTCAGTGTGTTCTTGTTCAATTCTCATAAAGAATTGCTTTTACAACAGCGTTCAGATGCAAAAATCACCTTTCCAGGTAACTTGTATAAAATCTTAGTTTAATGGCTTGAATAATGAACAGTTTAATTTTTCAGTAATAATCTTATTTAGTGTTTAACTTTCTTACACTTCTTCTCCTAGTCCTTTCACTCCTTTTAATTCACCAAACTATATTTTTTGTAAGGCTTTTCTTTTTATTTTCATTCTTTTCTAAATTCAAGTTTTTATTAGAATCACTCTAGATAGTATTACTCTTGTCCGATATAATATCTCAAAAAGTTCATTTAGTATGTATATATCTATATACAGGGTAATCCTGAAACTGTTGCCAACCTTGGAAGGCCTGATGCAATGTACAAAATAAAGAAAAAAGTTCATATGAACAAGGAGCGATTAATACATACATTGGCTAAGTGGCCTACTCCAGAAGAGGACCAAAAGCTTGGCCTGCACTCTCCCCAAACCTAAATCCTCTGGACTTTTTTCTCTGGGGCTATCTGATAAAAGCTAGTGTATGCTACACCAGTTCCTAAGGTACAAACATTGCTTGAGCAAATTGTGGATGGAAGTACAAAGATTCACTGTACCCTTGGTATGGTTGAGGATAGTGTGAGGCATGTGTTTCTGCTGGTGGAGGCTGTTTCAAACAACTCATCTAACAATGGCTACACCCGTAACCTATGGATGTGTTAATCATTCTTTAATATCTGAATAAACAACAAGGAGGCTTAACGTGCATGTATTAAAATAAAGAGAAAGTGAAAATAAATAAATGC
>JAFIDM010002131.1:100558066-100599506 GCA_023159025.1 Thereuonema tuberculata
TTTAGCTCCGTCCAAATAGCAGTCCTTCAAGTTAACTGAAGTTTGGTGCACACCGCCATTAGACTTGTATTTTTTTTTTAAATTTTGACCTTTCTAAATGATTAAACCTTAGGAACAAAAGAGATGGTGAAAAGAATGGAGTTTCAGGTTGATCCATTATTTATCTGACTCTTTCACTGATTGTGAGGTTGGTTCTCCAGCCCAAAAGATTTTTTTTTTTTTTTTTTTTCTGTAGAGCATAACTTCACTGACTAGTACCTAGATTAGCTTCACTTGGGAAAATTGCTTTATTACTTAATAGAAGCCAAGTTTCAATTGGAAATAGTTAAATTAATAGAAATACGAAAAAAAAATCACATTTTGAAACCTTGGTGGAATACTTTTTTGATTTAATTTTTTTTGTGCAGGCAACATGAGGTTGTAGTTTGTAATAAAAACAAACTTTTGATTTGACTGGAAAAAATTAAGTTGAAATACAGAAAAAAAAAATTCTAAAATTAAAAAAAAAAAAAAAATCCGCTTAACTGAAGTTATAATCTGTATGCTTAAATAGAAGCTGTTTTATTATAACTGTTAAAAATTGTAAAATCTGCCTTTTTTTTTTCCCCCTAATTAGAAATTTAGAATTATTAAACTATTTTTGTTAATTGCAAATTGAAAACATTTTAAATATTGAAACTACAATGTTTTCATATTTATTATTCAGAGTTTTAGAATTTTTACCACATTAGTAATATTCAAGATGTAATAAGTTGTAGATAACTCAAATGACAAGTTAAAAAAACAGCACAAGGAAAGGATAGGGGATTACCTCCACCTAGATCTCTTGGTTTAAATGGTTTTAGCACAGAAATATTCCAGCACACATTGTTTCTTTGATTTATAGAATTATAAAATATTGTAAAGAAAATTGAAAGATTTTGTTCCTCCTCAGGGTATTTTACAAACACTTGTTGTAGTCATCCAAGTTACACAGAAGAGGAGATGGAAGAAAGCAATGCAATGGGTGTAAAACGTGCTGCCCAAAGACGCCTCACAGAAGAACTGGGGATTAGAAAAGAACAGGTACTAGATTTAGACATACAATTGAGTTTCTTTTAAATGAATTCCAAATTAAAGCAATTTGAAAGCATTTGTATTTTTAATTTGACAAAGGACTTTACTACTTTGTGTAATACTGCAAACAAATTATCATAAAAATCCAATCCTAAGATCTCCTACTAAAATTTCAATGAGGACAACTGTTGGAGTCCTGAATGTTTTATTAGCGACCCCAAAAGTGTGGAAGCTATTAGGATTTCTGTGTGTGCGCGCCCTCCACAGCCCAAACCTGGGGTCAGAGACCCATGAGTCATACCTTGTTAAACTACTCAAAGCTTGAGGCTTACAGGAAAATCCGACTTCTGGTCCAAGCAATTAATCTTTGTTTTTAATTATGTAATGGATCTTTCCACCAATCACAGGACAGGAAATGTGAAACTATTAAGGTTTTGTCTAAACATCTACCTTTGGGGTCTTGCCATACGACTAACTATAATTTTCTTGTTCATTAATATTAGCTAGACAATTTATTACAAACATAGAGTCTATCTCTTTTTTTTTTTTTTTTTTTTTTGCTATGCTTTAATTCTGTGTTTGAAGGGAATAGTGCTTTATGTCCAAAAAAATGATTTTTTTTTACAAATGAATTTTAAACTTTGAATAATAATGCAAAATCGAGTTAATAAGGAATTTTATTTTTAAAGCAAGACTACATGGCTACTGCTATTCCTGATGTCCTTTCTGAGTTTGTTTGTCCGCTGCAATAATATTTTGCTTGCAAGAGTAACAAACGCCGAAGAGTGCACTATAAATTGTGGACTTAACTAATTTTACCACATGAAACTGAATATTGAATTATTTCTGCATGGACTATTAATTTTTTTGTATGACTTAGTATAATTTTTCTTGTCTCACATCATTATAAAAATGATATTATAATAAAATATCACAACAATCTATATAATAATTGTGAACTGCAATTTTTATAGGTATTTTGTCTTTGTTAGGCAATATTCACCGTTACAGTACCTCACAATTTTCAAATCATAATATTTTATGAATCTATATATGGTGTGCTCAGAAGCCAATCAGATTAAGTCATTTTGTTTTAAATTGAAATTTTTTCTGTAAGTTATACTCTAATGTTTATACTTTCGGTTGACAAAGTGCCCAAATCACTCCTCCAAGTGTATAGTTATGTTATCTTTCAATAAAAAATTCATTCTTCAAATTTACAAGCGTTGTTATTTTTTGGTACATAATTTTAAAAAACCTATTTCATTTTTTGGTTTATTGACTTAATCTGATTGGCTTCTGAGCAGTCCATATATAAAAATGAATGTATCTTTCTTTCTTTCTTTGTCTGTCCTTTATACACTCTTAGGCCCTTTGACCTATCTGGACCAAACTTTGCAGAATTACTCTTTAGGACCCTGCGCAAAAGATAGGCTACCTTAGAACCCGGACCCACCCCCCAAAAGGGGTTGAAAAGGGGTAAAAGCCCTGAAAAATCCAATATCCACCTGGTGGTGAAAATAAGAACTACACAAATATTGTGTAAAGTGAAAAATTCGCTCTCCTATGGGGGGCAGGGACACCATATTTGGGTGGGAGGAAGCCAACACAAAGGCTGAAGTGTCCCACCCCGACCGACACCTTGTATTTAGGGCCCCTTCTCGGGCCCCCAAGTCAATTGCAAATAAGGAAAAATTCGCTTTCCTATGGGGGACAGGGACACCCCACTTGGGTGGGGGGATGGCGACACATGGGCGTAAGTGTCCCACCCCCGATGGACACCGGGACCTTATATTTAGGGCCCCTTCTCGGGCCCCCCAAGTCAATTGCAAAAAAGGGAAAAATTCCGCTCTCCTATTTGGGGCAGGGACACCACACTTGAGTGGGAAGAAGCCAACACAAAGGCTGAAGTGTCCCACCCCCGACCGACACCGGGACCTTATATTTAGGGCCCCTTCTCGGGCCCCCCAAGTCAATTGCAAATAAGGAAAAATTCGCTTTCCTATGGGAGGCAGGGACACCACATTTGGGTGGGGGGATGTGACACAAGGGCCTAAGTGCCCCACCCCCGATCGACATCGGGATCTTATATTTAGGGTCCTTTCTCGGCCCTCCCCCCACAAGTCAATTGCAAAAAGGGAAAACTTCACTCTCCTACGGGGGCAGGGACACCACACTTGGGTGGGGGGATGGCGACACAAGGGCCTAAGTGTCCCACCCCCGATCGACACTGGGACCTTATATTTAGGGCCCCTTCTTGGGGCCCTTAAGTCAATTGGAAAAAGAGAAAAATTCGCTCTCCAATGGGGGACAGGTCCACCACACTTGGGTGGGGATGGCAACACAAGGGCCTAAGTGTCCCACCCCCGATCGACACTGGGACCTTATATTTACGGCCCCTTCTCACGAGCCCTTTCTGTCTTTGAGTGGCATTGCAACGCATGCCGGGTACAGCTAGTTTTAAATAATTATTAGAAAATTAAATTTTATTCATTTCATCTTTGTCCTATTGAGAAACTATGTTGTACTGTATTAATTGTCATTATTTTCATCACTATCCTCATCGGGGTATTCGTCCCTCATATCAGGTGACATTCTCAGGTCGCGTAGAACTGATGGAATACTGGGAGCTTGAAATCCAAGAGATGCAATAAGTCAGACTTCTTTTCTCGAGAGATAAGTGGTCCATTGTATCTTACCACTGTCCAGTCTTCCTCCTTCTTCTGAAGTTCACTGTTTTGAATGGTTTGTCATCATGAAATGTTGTTTTATAAAAGCTCATCTTTTGTGAAATGAAGCCATTTTACATTCCTCCAATTGAAAGGGTTGCCATTGGTATCTACTTTGCGCTATTGCAGCTGGCTTTTCAACAATGATGCAAAGTATGTCCTGTACCAATTCCCTAATGGTAAAGGCTTATTTTTTTTTTAACACAGAGTCTAATTAATTGTGCCCAATCGTGAGGATGTTCAGTCAAACCACGGTAATTCTTTTTTTTTTTTTTTTTTTTTTCGCTCAATCGGGCTGTGTGATGTATCACACTCCATATGAGTGTGTCCTGGTAGCAAGAATTTATGATCAATAACTGCAAATTTACCGGAATGTTTTTTATACTGTATGAACATGCATCGAGTTTGTACTTATATTTAAAAAATAAAAACAAGATATGATTAAAGTTTTTTTTCTATACTATTTTATTCTCTTATTTTTTTTTTCTAAACTATCTTATTCTCTATTTTTTTTTTCCTTGGTTCAGAAGGAAATTTCATTAAATGAAATCGAATTGTTTTCACAGTTGCCGTTGGATGCATTTGTATATTTGACCAGGATCCATTACATGGCACCGTACAATGAAAAATGGGGAGAACATGAAATAGACTACATTCTTTTTATTCAAAAAGATGTTGATGTCTTCCCAAATAAAAATGAAGTCAAAAGCTACTGCTATGTAGGAAGGGATCAGCTGAAAGAATTCTTAGGTAAGCTTGGTAAATGTTCTTGTTTACTCTCTCCGTAGTACAGTCATGACACTGTTTGTGTAGAAATTTATTATTTTTATTAACCATCTTAGTATCTCAAAATTGCTGAATACGATAAGATATTTACTATCTTCTCTTTTTTATAGAAATTCATTTGTTTTTAAAACCATTCAAGTGCCAACTTTATGTTGGATTGTATGTATGAGTAAAGTACATCGATGTATGTAAATAAAACTTTAAATTTAACTATTGAATGTATGTAAATAAAACTTTAAATTTAACTATTGAATGTATGTAAATAAAACTTTAAATTTAACTATTGATACATTATATGTAACTCTACAAATTTGGAAAAAACTTGGAAAAAAACCATAAGAAAGGCCATAACAAAAGCATGATTAGTTCTGAAACTGAAAAAAAAATTGTAATTTGTAATTACCCCAACCTCATTAGTCACTTTTAAATACCTTCAACCTTAACGTGTACAGTACACCATCACTAACACAACATCATTGGGACCGGTATGCTTGTGGATTAGTGATTTTGCCGGATCAGAGTGGTTAGGTTAGGATACACTTAACCCATCAGCTAACACCTCATCTTACCTTTAAAATACACTGTAAATCAGTACAAGTTAAAAAAGAAACTTGGAAATCAAGTGAAATTTTAATGTAGCACATGTAAAATAAATGGTACAGGTAATTGTGTTGACTTACACAAGAATGTTCATCACTGCCACTTTCAAGTGAAGAGTTGAAATTTGCAACTAAGCACATTTACATGTCTTCATGTCAACAGTCACACTAATAATGCATTAATGTTTATGCAGCAAATAGTGGCAGGTTAGTGCAGTGACACAGGAAATTTGAAATTACACCAGCCGAAATTAGTGCCAGGTTAGTGATTTCTGGATTAGTGATGATGTACTGTATCATCACTTATGCAAATTTTCGGAAGTGATTTTAACAGTGTGCGAATCTACTGAAAGCCAGGCTTTTTGCTAATGTAAATATTTCCCTCTCCCTTTTTTTTTTTTCTTAAAATTTCACGGGAAAAGAAATGGTTGGGAAAAAAAAATATGCAGTGCATACCAACCACATTGTAGTCAAATACAGAAAAGTGAAGACATTATTAGTCTAATTAATAATTTTTTTCGACGTTATATTCCCTTCACAAATTTACATTTAAGAAAACATAATTTACTGTTTCCCTGATTTGGAATATTTAATTTTTGACCACTATCCCATTGCATTTCAGTGATGGAGTCCAGAACTTTCTACATTACTTACGATGGAATATTTCCTCAGGACCATGAAGTAGCTTAAATTTAAGTACATATCTTTTTTTGCAACCTTCACTCAATTTTGTTTTTGTTTTTTCAGTGAAGAGAAAAACCAGAAAGATATTGGTTTGAATAATCCTTAGATAGGTCAGAATCAAGTGTTTGGAGAATGGGGTGAAAATGGATGATGATCTTTTCAGGGTAGAATGTTGGAAAATTTCTGATGATTGTTGTGGTATCATGAGAGTTGGAAACCAGATTGTCTGATGTGGGAGCCTGTAAAGAGTTGAAAATTATTAAAGTAATAAGGATGAAAGAGTAATTTCCTTATAAACAATATATGATATATTTAAGAAAGAAACAATGCAAATATAGAAAAAAAAAAGTATTTACAAATACTGTTCACATTTTTCGGTCCTTGATTTCTCTTCAGGTTGGTGTTTCACTAGACATTTCCTTCCTTCACAAATTCTTTTAGGAAATTTTATATAAAGAAAAGGGAAATTTTTATGCAAGGAAATATGGTGTATTTTAATAGATTTATTAAAATCTAATTCCTAAATTACTTAACAGTAAGTGATATATTTTTTCTTTGTTTTTTTTTCCTCATAGGTTCTATAAATTCCCCAGTGACGCCATGGTTTTCTCTTATACTGAACAAGTTTCTGTACCAATGGTGGGACAGTTTGGATAATTTGAATAAATTCATTGATCACAAAACCATTCACAGAATGATAGAAGAGAAGCAGCCAAAAGAAGCGGAGGAATCATTGTAGTATTCACTGCAAAGAAGCAAAATTAGACTCTAGGCCAATAATAGATCTGCACTGCACCAAGAACAAGAAGCTAATTTTCTGTTAAAATTATCCTTGTCGAGTATATCCACTGTGAAATTTTGACACTTAAGTACTTAGCTGGTGGATATGATCTCACTAAACTGTTTTTTCTTTTATTTTTTTTTTAATATATTATGTAAATATCTAATTTATGTGTAAATACTTTTTAACAAATGATAATAATTACGAATGTAGCTTCTGTTCTAGTCATTTTTGAAAGTGTTTTATTAATTATTTTGTATTGAGCATCGTGCAATTCAAAATTCTTCTAAATTTTAGCTCTTTGTTATTAATATTTTTCTGATTTTCTTTTTTTTTACTTTTTTCCTATACGCAATTTGCATTGTGGTCTTTAAAATGGAATATTAAAAAAATATGCAGAATCAAGGATACTTCACTTACACAGACAGTATCATAATTATAAACGGCAAATTACAAAATTTGTCAATGTTTCAAATTGTTAATCATTGTAAGAAAGTACATTCACAAATGATTTATATAAAAAGCACATCGACTACTTATTTATCAGTGTTTGTCAGTCCTTGAAACAAAAACCCAGAAATACTATTTTAAATATAAGGATTTAAATAAATGTAGAAAATGACAGTATATTTTACATGAAATTAAAGATTTAATAAACTTGAGATTCTGTTGTAAATTTTTAATTATACCATTGCCTTAATACAGTGTTTAACCTTTATGGTACCATACCTCTCTTGTGAAAAATCTTATGACCTACTCCTCCAAAGCTTTAACAGCCATAAATTTAGGCTTACACTAAACTTGCCTAAGTTCTGGACTAAATAAAACTCATATTTAATGAAATAAATACAAGCAAATGAACAGGTTTGTGGAAATAAAACCTATATTTACAGAAATTATTTCTAATAGTTTCACATATGGAAGAAGAAAAAATTTCAAAATAACTTCAACATGATTGCTGTTTGTGCTCAGCAACAGTAGTTATTCGAGGGACAATGTTAAGCAATACTAGGGGAATATCGTCAGATATTCAAGCGATTTCTAGCCTTGATTTTTATGATAGTTGAAAATGGAGATTTCACACAGATAGATGGTTGGAAATGAAATAGGTTTCTTTGCCAGAACAGAAATTGCAGCCATTTGAGAGCATCTAAATTCATCAAGATTTTGATTGAAGAAATTTTGCTTGACCAATGCTTTACTCTGCAACTCGGATAAGGTCATGTTTTTGCATATTGGCATCATCAGTAGAGTAAAATAATCATTAAAAGAGTCCATTATCCAGATGACTCAAAAAATCGTCTTGAATCCACCCTAGACATCCTCTGTAAACTGCTCTCCAGATAGAATATTTTCCAAAGTTGGAAGATTTGCATAGTTATGTTTTTCCATATGTCTCTTCCCATGTTCCGGCTTTGACTTGAAGGCAGCAACATTCTCAGTTGCATCCAAAGCAGTGACTTGTGATCCTTGAATTGAAATGCTGAGGTCATTCAAGTGTTAAAACTTTTCTTTTATGTAATCCCAAGGACACAACAAAGCTTTGGCTTTCAAATTCTTCACACAATTTCTTTTTCTTTATCCTGAAGAAATATGGCAATCTCAATTCTTAATTCCCTAACACTAGTGAAGACTTGGCCACGTGAAAGCCAACACATTTCCGTGTGCTACAGCAAAACTTCATGTTTGGCTCTAACTTGTGATTCAAAGCTCGAGACTATATGAAGTTTATAACTTGAGCAGTTGTAGATATGGCTGATTTCAATCTGGAGAAAGTTTTTGATGCCATTGCATGACGATGTAGAAAACAATGTATTATCAACAATTTTGGGACCTTTGCCTTCAAGAAAGCTCCAAGTCAGATTTTCTTCTCAGCATGGAAGGTGAACGATCAGTGAATATGAAGCCCAATTTTGTCTTGCAATTCAATCCATTTTTAAAAAAAAAAAATTCTTTCATAATTTGGAGTACATCAGAAGTCTTGTGGTAGTAAGCAGCAGTTCACAGAAAAGAAATTCTTCTTTAATGCACGTATCACTGGCATATCTAACAGAGACCAAAGAGTTGGCTGCAATGAGCTTCATCAGTACATTCATCCAATTGAAGTCCAAAGGGAAGAGGCACTTTTTCGAGTTCCGCCACGAGTTGATCCAAAATATCAGCCGACATATTCGTAATTCTTGACTTAGTGATGCCACTTGACAAGCGGTATTTCAGCAATGTTTACCTCTGCTCATGCTAGAGAACAATTTCAACCATTTCAAGGACACAAGGCTTGATCATAGTTTCGCCAATTGTACGTGATTTGTTCTTTGCGATCCTATACGACACTTCACAGGAGGCCTCGAGGAGTGAGTTTTTAGTAGTTCTGAAACCTAACTTATTGAGCATATCATATGAGTTGAATCAAGTTTTCTTTTGCTTCTTCATTTCCAGCATGTCTTCAGAATTCCTCGGTGACAATCTTTTTGCAATAAACCGGCAAAAATGACTTAAAACGAAGCAGTCACTTACTTGAGAAGATTGATTGTTCTTCAGAAAATCTACGATAATGCACGTGGTGGTTTGGAAGCGCCATCTACTGAGAACGGAAATTGCTAATTGCTCCAGCGAGACTGAACTCGAAAGAGACAAATCGCAAAATAATTGTGCTTGTAAAATTTATAGTTGAGAGGCTGCTCACACCTCCCCTGCAATCAGTCCGAACCTTCCCTGGGGAGGTGTTGCCCCCACAGGTTAAGAACCCTGCCTTAATAACATTGTTAGGGCTAAACATGAGAGTTCTATCCATGATGAATAATTTAAGTAAACCTATCTTACTTAAGGGCTAAACACATACTGCGAAAGTTCGACGAAAAACGCACGACAAAATCAACGCACGAATTGTCCTTCGCGTGTGTTTCGCCGGCTATTCCACAAGACCAACGAAATCGTAGGGAAAGTAACAGGAAATGAGGGGAAGATCTGGACTGAAACGTAAGCGGAAATTACTTCCGTTGGCGCGAAGCGAAGAAAACAACTCAAAATGGAGGCCCCAGTTGCTTTGCGTTCACATTATATCAATGAAATCTATTTCATTTGGGCGCCGCTGCGGCAAGATTTTAACATCCAAATCGCACGCAGCGACGAAATCGCAGGGAGTTTCGCGTCAATGTGGAATGGGGTGCGTCAGATTTGAGGATTTATCGTGCGTTTTTCGTCAAACTTTCGCAGTATGTGTTTAGCCCTTTATTCCTTTGTCAGCCCATTCGAATATTTCACGAGTCCATGCAAATACTCATGTAATTTTATTTGTTTGTATATACTTAAGCTAATATCAAATGATACGGAGATTTATTTCAAATCAGAAACTTAGGAATATAAGTAATTTATCGTTTAATTTCACAGTTCCATTAGATAATTCATACAATTCTCATATAATTTTTCTGGTCTTCATATCCTTTTAACTTAAATTAGGAAAATAAGTAATATTTCATTTACTGTAGCCTATTGACTGATTTTTTTGCGAAAATTCTCCCCGTTCCTTTTGAAGCATTGATTAGATTACTCTATAAAATGAAACTTTGTGAGAGCTGTTTTCCAGACGATATTTTTAAGTATGCTGATCACGTCAGAATTTTTTACAAATTGAAAATTAAATTTCGGCTTAAAGCTCAATTTGTATAGGAAAGAAAGTTAGAGGTTCAGAACATCAGTAGAGTATAGGTATAAGATGTTGCAGAAAGTGATAAGAAGTTGAAAGAGTATGTATTGGAGTAATATGTATACCTCATATTTGCTTTTTCCTTTTCTTCTGAACCTCCGAAGAGCGGATTTTCTATTAAGAGTGGGTTGTGGTTCCTCACATACCAACGTCCAGCAGTAATCTGCCATCATTGTTGTACTCCATCATCCCTGGTACCGGCGCTTCATCTCACTGATATCCTGGTGAAACCTTTCACTGTGTTTACATAAGCGTGGACAAAAACTGTCCAAATATGAAAACAGGAAATGAATCTTTAGACTCATTTTGCACCCAAATTCTCTGAACTTTGGCAGCATTTTACACATGAAGTGCTTGTAATTCTCATGTTTCTTGTTATCCAGGAAATTTTTACATCTCTGAATCCAAGCCTCCTTTTCAACGTTTGTCATGCATTGTTCAAATTCAGTCTCCTTAAACAACTTTCTTAACTGAGGCCGATGAAAATGCCTTCTTTCAACTTAGCTTGTGAGATAGATGGAAATGTTTTGGGGAGGTAGTGAAAACATTGTCCAGTCTCATCAAGAGCTTTCACAAGTAGTTTGGTTCTGAAGGAGGAGTGGGACATGATACTGGATAGATCCTTGTCTGAGAGATTTTCCCAATCCGGGATGAGGTTAACTCGATATTTCGTTCTGTGCCTCCTGAAGGCATCCCAAGGCACCAGACCAAAATATTGAGTAAATCTCACCCCAGAGTGAGAAAATCCCTCATACAAGCATCTATCCAGTAGAGCTTTAGCAAACTGTTTCATCAGCCCTAATTTTATGTGTAAAGCGGGTAAGAGTATCTTTTGCTGGGTCAACCATGCTGACATTTTGACACAGTTTTATTGCCCACAGTGTGGTTAGTTCTTAAGAGGCCATTCTTGTTGTGTCCATTGTTTACCATGAACTCTCCTGTCTCACTTGCAAATATAACACGGATATTTCGTGTATTCCTGTTGATGTTCGAGCAACATACCGATCACTTTTAGGTCGCCACACAATAACCACTGTTGCTCTCCGTATTTTATTTTCTGCAAAAGCTTTGACATGTTTGGTAACTCTCCTTTAAATGCATAGAATATGCAACTGGCACAGAGGAATATTGGTTTTCGTTGTGAAGTAGTACAGACTTCAAACTTCTCTTGTTTGAATCGATGAATAACCTCCATTCGTGTGCTGTAAGTTTCAGCATGAGATTTGTTACATCATGACAATACACTAATTCTTCCCAAGAAAAGTAATGGATAAAATTTTGCTTTCACTTCCTAAAAAAATGTCCCTGCAGCGAGGAGATTTTTCTCTTTTAGCTGAGATCTTAATAATTCCACAGCTTGTTTGGATAGATTCAAGTCTTTCACCAAATTGTTTTAATTCTGGTTGTGTAAACAGCCGGGGCTCATTTCTCTCCTGTACATTGAAATCCACATCATGAGTGTCAGTGTAGTTTGAATCTGTAGATGGTAATTTGCTAGGTGGATCAGGCATTGGGACTTCAGGGCCATGAGGTACAGGTCTCATTGCAGATGGCAGATTAGGAAAGTTAACTGCTTTTTTGTTTTTGGCATTGAAACCTTGAACATCACACTAACAGAAATAAGTCGGTGCTATGATTGTTTTGCCTCTTGTCATACCTTAGGGACACCAAAAGCCATAGCTACCTACCCTTCATCCAATTCTTTAAATCCTCTAAACACATACTGCACACTGTGTGAGGTAAATCATTTATCTTGATTACCTAGCCTAATCCCGAAATAAGCGTAATGTGCAGCTTTAAAAAATGTTATTATCTGCCTTTACTTTGACACGAGATATGTTCACAGATATAGCAGAAATGATCAGAATTATTCCTACATTTCATTTTGATCCACATGCATTCACCCACACAGCAGACAACTCTGCTAAATGCAACAACAAGCACACTGGCAGGGGAACCTTCTGCACGTCCCTGCCATCTACTACCGCCATCCAGTACAACATACTTCATGATGTCATCCATTACTGCCGTCTGGTGTGAACTTCAGTGACTACGTATTTCCTGACGTTATCCATTACTGCCAAACGCTTCGCATTCTATTATGTTCACAACATGTTTGTAAGATTATAATTATTGCTAAAGCCTGTACTTTCGAAAATTTGTTTTTGCTTGCAAACATGATGGAGCAAAATGAATGTCATTTTCAAATTTTCCATGCCGAAATCCTTAAAAAAATTAAATTCCCCAAACAGCAAAATCATTGAAGAGCAGTGTTATTTATAGAATAAAAAAGTAAATAAATAAAACGCACTTACTAAGTAAGTGCGTTTTATTTATTTACATTTTTATTCTATTTCATTCCACGCACGTTAAGCCTATTCAGTGTTATTTATGTAGAGCATAGTTTTTTATTTCCTTTTTTCCTCCTCTTTCCCAAAATCTCATTGATAATCATACTATTAATAGGCAAAAATTGTACAGATATTTGTAAATTTGTAAGCAGAGTCGGAGAAATAACCAATCACAGTGCAGCGTTGGAACACGTCAGTCGTGACGTCGCGCCCATTTGTAAACATGGTGCTCTACTATTTTCCCCACTTCAGCACGATGGACCACAATTATTATCAGCATATTGAGATTTTCTTCCACACATAAATGAAGTTTACACTGAAATGCATGAAGTTCATGCGTCAAAATTTACCAGAGAGTTCGTAAAACCTCAGTTTTTACGTAATTTTACAGCTTTGGCTGTTACCCCATTGAACTCTGGGATAGCCGCTTGCTCACTACTCCACAGTAGGAGAACATCATTGTTCCCCAGGAAGGAAGATTGGTATTGGCTGTTGGACATTCGTTATTGTTATTGTTGAAACTGGTAAATCAATTTTTTATTTTTCTTAACAAAATTTGGCTTAGTCATTCAAACTATATGTGGGCTGTTACGGAATTCATGGCTTTTAAAAAATGAGCTTAGAACATCTTTTTCAATCTTGTGTTTTTCAAAAATGTGGAATTTGTTTTACTTCCGTGAATATTTCACCGGTTGCCACTAGTGGTTTTTAATTAAAGAGAAATAATTCTTTAGAATAGAAGTCAACTCTCAGTTCCCAAATTGATGAATATGATTACTTACCCTTATTTTAACTCTCTTATATTTTTGTAATTCATGTTAAACCTCACAATGGTTCTTCAAATAGAGGTTTAGTTCCTAAATAATTTGTCAACATATCTGTCTTAAAAGATCTAAAACTCTTCATGCTTCTGGGAGAAGCAAAAAATTCCCTACTAAGTGTAAGATATGCCGTGAAGGAATGACAGTGAAGACTGGATGAATTATTTAGCAGCGAAATCTCTATTTGGAAAAGACATTATGAGATACAACATCAACATATATGTGATTAATGTATAAACTAAAAAAAACTACATCCTAGATAGCTTAAATTTAAGAGGTAGGTTAGTTTTTAGTAATCTCTTAGTGAGAGAGATCCACGTATTTTGGCAAAAATTAAATCAATACGTAAGATATGAGCAAAAAAGTGAGTTTTTGTCCTTAATGCAGTTAACTATAATTAAAAACTGTAGACCTTAGTAAGCTGAAATTATAAAGATAGATTTTACAAGGTAAGATTTTACAAGGAAGATTAGTGTTGATTTTGGTATATATATCTAACAAGAGATATGGAGCTAGGGCTCAAAAACTATATTCATTGCCATCCATCTCAAGAACTTTGTTCTATTAAGATGAAAGTTTTATAGATAATCTAGATGTATCTAAGACAGAATCCTATTGGAAATTATGAGTATAAGCCAAAAACCATCAACATAAGTGAAAGAATAAGTTATTTTTTTTTTTTTGTGATCTTACAAGTGGGTATTTGAAATTGAAATGCCGACTATATATTGGGTTATTAACACTTCCAGTTCATCTCATGACTGAGTATATAAGCATGTAGGTGTAGTACGATGTACTGCCAGCAGTAGCGTACCAGGGGGGGGGGGGGCCGCCCCGGGCCCCCACCAAGCAGCTTATTTCCTTTTTTTTTGGTTGGTAAAGCAAGACTAGGGGGCCCCATCTACAACTCCCGCCCCGGGCCCCCAAAGGCATTGGTACGCCACTGACTGCCAGCACTTGATACTGACATGTGGCATTGGATTGCCCATCCCATTACTGAATACAGCAAATGTGTGGGTGGACTGCACAGATCAGCTATTGAAACCCTATGAAATTGTATAAGAAATTGAAACTGCATTTCTCAACAGTTTTATAATCTACAAACTCCTTTCTACAGTTACAACAGGATGTAATAGCTGTTTTTGTTTGAGAGAGAAATAGAAATTGATATTCAAAGGGAACATTATCAGACTGACAGTCGCACTTTGTGGCTCGCTCCACTTCCCAAACTGCAGCCAAAAAGAAAACTACAAAAGAGGTTCAAACTTTGTTAAAAAATGTCATTTATAAGGAGAGCAGCTATCTGAATCAGGAAGGTTGTTTTACTGTTTTAAAAGATCTGCCATTTAAAGTTTGCATACTGCATCTGAAGAGGAGATGATGATTGTAGCAAAAGTAGTTTCTTTGCCAAAATTACAACTAGTTTACAATAAGAAATAGTTCAAGGAGCTTCTGAAAAATGTGTATAATTGCCTATGTTAAAATGGTTACTGGTGAAAATGAACATTTTCTAAAATTACTCATTTTTGTAGATTTGGGATTTACACAGAACAGTTCAAATACATTAACAGTGAAGGGGTTTAACTGAAGGGTATGTATTCATCCAGCCTTACAAAAACTTAAGTCAACTAAGTCATAGTGATTGTGCAACATCTGATCTAACAAGATCTTTATTTGCAGTTGTGAGAACCTCTTTGTATGATAAAGTAACTGTAACAGGCATGTGCATTCCCTGGATCTGGTTCCTATGGATTTTCCCTTTTGAGAAGCATTCAAAGTCTGTGCAACAAAGTCATAAACAAAGACCATCTAAAGAAAATTATGGATTCACCTGCCTGCATTCAGTTGTAAGTCGACAATTCATCCATAATGGAAAGATTATCAAGATGGATATAGTGTCCTCGGTATGTAGGAAACACTAATGGCACCAAGAGAAGAGGACCAATAAAAATTTACTTTTTCATAATATGGTGATACTATTAAATGTTATTAGATATAAAACTTTGGTTTTTGTGCCCTTTCTCCTGTATTTCTAGACTTTTAAATCACACTACCAAATTTATTATAGATGATTTACTAAATCATAAATTTCTAAAAATTACATTTATTTTTGATGGTGAAGCTTCACATGTTCATTTAGTGATGATGAATATGAAAAGAATTTATCACAAAAGTCACATTTATAAGGTTTTTCTCCTGTGTGACTTCTTAAATGCCGAGTTAAGTCATTAGACTGTGAGTAGCATTTTTCACAGGAATCACATTTAAACGGCTTTTCCTTGGTATGAACACGTATGTGGCGTCGTAAATCATTCGATTTGATAAAACCCTTTTCGCAAGTATCACATTTGTAAGGTCTTTCTCCCGTATGACATCTTATATGTTCTGTCAACTTTGAGGAATTTGAAAAGCTTTTTTCGCAGAAGTCACATTGGAATGGTTTTTCGTTGGTATGAACTCTCATGTGAGTCGTTAAATTCTGTGAATGGGCAAATTTCTTTCCGCAAAAGTCACATCCAAATGGCCTTTCACCTGTGTGGGTTCTTGTGTGACTCTGCAGCTGGGAAGGGCGGGAAAAACATTTCTCACAATATTTACACCTGAAATGCTTTGGAGTTGTATGCACTCTCAGATGCTGTGTTAAGTGATTTGTATTGATAAAACTCTTATTACAGAAATCGCACTTGTAAGTTACTTTTTCACTTTGCCCCTCTGTTGAAGATGGAGGATCAACTGCAGTCACTTCGGTAAATATGCAATTAAAAGGTTCTGCATTTCCGGGATGATCTAAACTTCTATTCAAATCATTTTTATCAATACTGCTTTCATCACAGATCATGTCTTAATTTGAAGATGTTAAAAGCACTTTCAGTTTCAGAAAACAAGAAAACACACACAATCCAGGATGAAAAGGAAAAAACCTGGCCTTACTGTTTTATTTAGACGGTGGTTTTTGTAATTTTTTTTTTTTCTACATTGAAGCAATATCAGATATTGAAGTTTAAAACCCTGTACATTCACGGTGTCTTATTTATAGTTACGAAATTAAAAATTATATACATCGCAGATTACAGCTTCAAATTTAGAAAAATGACAATTTATAGAAGAGTGTTATTTTCTATAATAATGTAGACTAAGTGTTAGGGAAACTAGTAATGTTATTTTGAGGAAAATCTCGCACTCAGTTACATACAATCTCTTATATTAACATTCAACTATAAATACCGCAACTGCAAATGGTGAAACAACCGTCGACAAGATTCGAAGAAACGGAAAACAAGAATTAATTTATTACTGGTTCTTTACTACTGCGATGTAATGAATTTATTCTATTTACTTTTGAAGTTCAAAATTGGTAAATGCAGTGTTTATTTTAGTGCTACTTTATTAAAGCCTGTTCTTATTATCCGTTTATAAAAAAAAGTCAAATTCTCCTTTTAGAGATGAGTAATTCCTGACCTCGTCACCAGATGGAACCATTTGGCTTCTGATTATCTTTTAATTTTTTTGCGAGAACTTCGAAACTGAAAATAAACGGAATTTTAACTGATTTAAAACAAAATAATGCACCCTAAACTTTAATTTTGCGTGTAAAAAAACAAAAACAAAAAAAAAAATTATTTGTATTTGACGAGAATAATATCGTTTTGTTTTCCCAACACTTCTCCAGAGAGTGGCAAATTAATTTGCAATGTTCTCCTATTAAAGCTTTTAAGCATCTCAGGACAACTAACGTTTCGTGATTTCAACATTGGGTGGTCATAGCTCAAAAAGTTTTGAAATCTCGTTGTTTATTCAAGGATAATTTATAAAAACAACGCTGTTCAGTGTAAATCGCATATGTTACAGGTTCTATATATTTAGAGACAGTTTTATATTCTGCGAGCCCTAACCGAGTGTGGATTTCCAAAATTCTGTTTAAATACGTTTTTATACATCATAAAGTTTATGCAGAATAGCAGGGGCGTATATAAGGGGGGGGGCCGGGGGCCCCCGGGCCCCCCCCGATATAATCAAGGTATGTCCTCCAACGTTTTTTTTTGGTTGAAGAGATAGGTTTTTATGGGTTTTTTTTTTTGGTTGAATAGATTTTTTGGGCCACCCCCCGAAATAATGAAGGTATGTCCTCCCAACGTTTTTTTTTTGGTTGAATGGATAGGTTTCCATGGGGTGTCTACTTAAAATTTCTTAACATAACCTTACATTAATCTTAGCCCCCCCCCCCCCCCCCCAAAATCTATTCTATATATGCCACTCCACAATAGTAAGGCCACGCTTATTTCATTAATTCGGTCTCGACTTTACACTATCGCATAATCTTTTTGCAGAGACTCTACCTAATCTCAGAAAGTTTGTCTTATAAGGAAACGGTTATACGATCAGGTTCAAAAAGCAGAAAAAAAGATGACTTTTAAATAGCTTTGCTCGTATCAAATGGAGTGCAAAACAGGATCTCATGACTCTGACTTACAAGACTTCATTAGACCCGCGATTGAGTATGGCGAGGATTTCTTTTTAACAGCATCTGGTAGTTCCCTTGACGTTCTTGACAATGTTCAGAATAAGGTGCTTAGGATAAACACTAGAGCTGCAAACTCTACTCCATTTACACCAAATTGAATTTAAATCTGAGACAGCCTGTCCTAAGCTTCTTTAGTTCTAAAAACCGTAAAGAGTCGAAACTGGATCTTTACGCGTGACCATACATTCAATATATTCTTGCAGTTCGAACAAAGGTATTTTTTGAGGGGCTCATTTGCCGCCCCCAACATGCCTCCCGGGGCGTGTGACCCACCTTGCCGCCACCACCGCTAGATCCAGCCCTTGGATCTTTTATATCCGGTAAATACGCTATTACGGGAACTAAAGCCTGCTGCATTCGAGGCAATAAATTCCCGTTACCATCCACAGAATGGTATTTGATGATCTGCTTTATCTACTGTACTAACAATAATGAAGCAGTGGGAGTTTACTGTATTAAGTTCTCGCTTTCTGCCTCTGCTGGTTTTACTGCATGGTACTCAGGGAAAGGGGAAAGTTGGCAAGGGCCTACGATTTTGAAGTGATCTGCTTCCCCTGGTAGAGGCAAAGGGGTAACTCTTTAGTAAAGAATATTGTTTGAATTAAAGTTTGAAATGGGGCCTACATTTCCTATCTGACCTGGATCTATTACCAGCTTCGTACAAGACTTCTGGGATGAACTTCGACTGAGAAATTAAGACATCTCTATGGCTTTAGATTAAATTTAAGAGAGTGCGGATCTTCAAGTTTGTGTTATTGGTGGACTCCCAGGCGCCATTCTGACGGTGGTTAGTACTCAGTATTCTTATAAGACATTATTAAATGCAGAATTGACAGTCTTATTGAGAGATGGAATTCGTATCTCTCTTCAATGGGTGCCTAGCCGCTTTTTCGGAAATGATAACGCTGATTATCTTGCACAAAGGGGAACTATAAGTGCCAGTCTCCCTTAGTTCGGCCAAGAGAATTATTATTACCTACCTTAAGAAGTGTATCAAGGAGTCTTAACACTGTATGGCCATTGGCAAGAAATGGGAAATTTTTAGCCAGGAATTTATTTAACAGAAATCAAGCAGTGGATTTACTTCAGAACTGTCACCAGGCCTAACTACCTGCAAAAGCATCTGTTCAAAATAGGAGCTGTCAATATCCCCCCTTTTGCCCCTTATTCGTGGAGAAGATATGGACTCTCAGCATCTTCACAGAAGTCCAGCGTTCACAACTGTTGCGGAAAATCCCGACAGACTTGATTTTAAGTTAAAGACTAAGTTATATTGGGCTGCAAGAAGTCAAATAACAATATTGTCAACGACTTAGTCATTATTAAAAAATAAAAATAAAAACGGAAATGATTATAACTCTTAAATATGCCTGGAAGGCCACGTTATTCAAAGTATGAATAAAACAAATCAGATAATCCAGACAGACCTCGACTTACGTAAATCTGATTTAAGTAAATCCGTACTTACGTAAGGAATATAGCGACGTATACTTTACGTATTTTTACGTATTTTGCCTTTGTCTAATTTCTTCACAATGGTTGGTGGTAAACTACAACCTTAGTAGGAAATTGTGTAGATGGAGTATTTTTTTTACATTTGTTTGTGATGTAAGTTATTATTGAAAAGTGAGGAAATCCGACGTAGGCCTACGTGAAATTTGACTTAGGTTAGGAGTTGTCAAACGGTCCACTTACTGAAGTCGAATTCTGACTGTAAGTGAAATTGATGCTTAAAAATAAAGTTGAAATTTAAATTTATGATAATGCTAACAGGAATTACAGTAATAAATAACATCGCATTATTTCTATATTCATTAATGAAATATTTTACAACAGTTCAGTTTTCAACAATAGATGTTGCTGAGACATCTGAAATGATTAATTTATTAACTTACAACCTCCTTTTTACAACCTTACGTGAAGTCAAATTTAAATAGCATATGTTTCTGCGTTTATCCGTCACTAGGAAACCAATTGACGTAGCATTCAACATTGATAAACTAAATAGTATGGAGTATAATCATACCCTGTGTTGCCACAATTCACTTTCCGACGCTTCACTCATAACAGTGACAGTTTTCAATTGCCACCATTTCCCGATTTTCCGACACCTTTGCGACATGGCTCTACCACATCGGTGTCCAGATAGTGTATGTTTGCTTACAAACACGGTACGCGCTGCATCTTTTTGTGTGATAAAGTAAATAATATATTGTTTATAACATTCATTTTCTTTTTTTTTTCTTGTGATTAAAATATAAAATAACTTCATAATGGCAGATAAGGTGAAAAGAGAAGTCGTAAGGCTCTTACAGTAGATGAAAAAAGAGTAAAATTATTAAACTTATTAATTCCTATGATTAATTATTACTTAATTAATCATAGGAATTAATTTTAAGATTAGAGATTAGTGAAATTACATGATTAGCGAAAGAAAAAAGGCAGTACTTCTTTATCCGATGATTTTCGCTTACGACAACGTTCTGGAATCTAATGTCATAATACTGGAGCATACCTGGATAGGTTATTGGGTGGAACGTGTTTGAATTAGATTGCTATCATCAGTTCCACATGACGATTAACAGGAAGCATGTTTATTAATAAAATACTGTAGATGTCCAAGCAATCCTGTGGAATTTAGGAAAAAGAAATGTTGGGGTGCGTCCACATCTGAACATTTTCACCGAACAGTTTTCCATCGCTTATAGGTAAAGCGGATTGCTTAAGAAGGATTAACTGTTCAGATGTGAACGGGAATTCGCTGCATTTGGCTTGTTCGGCGAACATGGAGGGATGTTACTGTTAATCGAAGAATTTGAGACTTGTCCGGCGAAAAGGGAAATGGACAGATGATACTATTTAGGGCTAAAATAACTTAACTATAAATGAAAATAATTATAAATAAATAAATAGTAATAATTTACTATAATAACAAAATATTATTATACAGTTTTGGGCAAAACAAACAGTAGTGAAACATTCCACATCCCCACGCGATAATAGGGCTTGTCACAGTATATTTGAATATAAAATGTATGGTAACTGATTTTAGGTTTTGAATCAGTCGAGACAATAATAGTTCTGAGCACAAAAGAAAAGATATTTTCAGTCAAATGTTACAACCGTTCATACGGTCTAGGACGAAAAGACGGATTCAGCTTTGCATATGCTAAGGAGCTGTTTCAGCTTAAACACCCCAAGTGACAGTGTGATTATTGGCCAAACATTCCGAAAGACAGGTAGTTGGCTGACACAGTGTGAAGGGTGCACGGGACGGCCACGAACCGTAACAACAAACGAAAATCACGTCCATCTCTTGAAACAGGTGTTTTCCTGTCATACAGCTGTAGCATGCAGGCAGTTTCTTCATCAAAACTTTCCTGGCCGGGTCATCTCAAGGTAGAAAATTTCCAGGAACGGTATGTCATACTGTGTGACATTTAGAACATACTATATACACCTTGGATGAATAATGATAAGTTAGGGTATTCCTCTATTATGTAACTGATATTTAATTATATTGTTCCCATTCCAGATTTCTGTCTTTCACTATACTGATTGTTTTGCCCAATACTGCATTAATTTTAAAGAAATGTAAATTTAGAGGAAAATGGAGTTACAAAAACTTGAACTACGCGGGAAGACGGGAGATAAAATAACAGTATTATTAACTATTAATTAAAAAAAGTTTTTTTTTTTTTTTTGAATGGTTAGGCTCATCATAAGCCCCATTCCTATTCTAAATTTCTCAGCACTCCGCTGGATGTTATAAAAATGTTTAAAAAAGGATATAGAACGAATATTTTAAATATTTTACTTAGTGCCCAAATGTCTTTATTTTATGGAATTTTTATTAAGCATTTTGGCAAAAAAAAAAAATGGTTTAGAACTTTATTGCTAATAATCTAATTACCACTTTTATAAAGACGCCGATTTAGTAAGAAAGGAAAACAATATTTTCTGAAATATCGCTTTTGAAATTTCAGTGTTTAAAAACTTTATTTTTTAAAATAAATATGTATATGTTCTATGTTTTCAACAATCTTTTTTTATTATTTTATTGTGTTAGGCAAGATAGTTTGCGCGAGGACATATACTTGGAGACACCGCCTAAGGAAATATAAAACGAAGGGTAAACAAAAGTTTTCAAATTTTATTGAAACCGCAATTTTAAATAAATATATTTATATTTTAATAGCCAGTCTCAAGTATTTTTTCTAAATTGAAACTATCTAATTCTAAATTTCTCTAACAGATGGCGCTACAGTAACTGCGATTACTAAAGAATTGATATTTTTATTAGCAATGCAATGTATTTGAATTTAAGATTAAAAACTACAATATTAATAAAAGAAAATATATCATATCTTTAAAATTTCAAAGTAAAAAATTAAATATAATTAAATTTGAAATAATAATGTTGCAATTGCTGAATTGCATTAAATTGGGTTTGTTTCCAGTGGTGTTTGTCAGTGACCCGGTGGCGCAACGGTAGCGCGTCTGACTCCAGATCAGAAGGCTGCGTGTTCAAATCACGTCCGGGTCAAACGTGGAAATTTTTTCTTTTTAATTTTAATGAATTCTAACTTTTTAGGTTTTTAAATTTTGTTTTTTATTTATTTTATTATTTTTTTTTGTTTGTTTTTCGCTGCTATTTTTATTCATCCTTTTGTTAATTTCGCTTGCCCTAAATATACAAATTGTATAATTATTGACTGAGAATTAAAAAAGCGAGCACATTTTCCTTCTGTTTGTTTGTATAAGCCTGTGTGCAAGTCTTTCATTTTTCCAGTTTTTACATTTAAAAAATCTTAAGTTTTCGGTCCACGGAAATTGGTTTTATTAAAAAATATTATAATAATGACGTCGAAAAAAAAATAACAAAAGCTTAGTTTTTCTCAAAACTTAAAAAAGAAATATTCAACCTCACGTTGCCCAAATAATTGATAGGATATAGTAAAATAATAATTCTATACGTTTCATTTTACCTTCAATACAATCTCAAGAACAATGCAGTTAGTAACTGAACATGCGAGGTATTTTACTGAGGTTTTTTTCTGTTTATCTCTTTATGAACATCGCGTTAAAACAGCTGGACAGATTTCCATGAAATCTAATAAGTAGCTTATTTCTGATCCAACTCGCAAGGCAGACACATTTATTTTGGTTTTCACCCCTCCTATTTTCAAAAATGCCCTCCGAAATCCCTAGCTCACATGGCTTGTCTGATTTCCTCAAAATCACTTACCGGTGTATATAATTATATAGCCTTCTATGAATAGTTACCAATTGGTAAAGATTTAGTTTGTTATATAAAATTATGACAGGCAGTCTCACTATTTCCATTGAACATTGTCTGTGCATCACATTAAAACAGATGGGCAGATTTCCTTAAAATTTGGCACTATTAGTTGTGGACCAACTTTAAGCATAGGCATATTTATTTTCATCTCTCCTCCACAACTCAAAAAATTAATCCCTGAAACCTCTCCTGATATGGCTATTTCCTGAAATGATGCCTGTTTATGGTTGAATTTATATAGAATACAAGTATATTGTTCTCCACAACTTACTTCAAATTTACAGTAATCTCATCAATGCTCAGTCCCTGTGAGATGAAGAAATGAGGATACACCTTGGGTGTAAAAGAGCTCTCTCTCTCTAAAACTTATGTAAATCAAAATTATAAAAGTGATTAAAGGTCATAAATTAAAAAAACCTTTGAAGATTTATTGGGACATGATGAAAACTTTACTGTTGTATGGCAATAAAGAAGCCAATCCAATTTTTAATCCACAGATAGAATCCTGATCCACTTCACTAAAGTGGGTCCTTCCCTGGAACCTTCTTTATTGACGAATTCAAAAATGTCACCTTAAAGACAATGTATTTACAAAATTCCTTATCTGATCTCCACTAGAGAATTTATGAAACCAGAATTCTACAAGAATTTGCCTTTTCTTGTAGACCTGAAAAAAAACTTTGAAGTTCACATAACTGTCGGAAGCACAGTGGTGTCTCAAAAGAAAAAATATACAATAAAAAACTCACTAATGAAAAATTAGTGAGAAAATTCATGTGCCAGCAGTCCACCGACCTCAATGAATTTTTTTTTCATAAAAAACTAAATCTGCACATTGAATTATTAATAAACAACAATAGTTGAGACAAAATGTTTATTGATGACTGCCAAAGAGCATGAAACAACTGTTCCAGGATGTCACTTGGTGAACATTTGGTCTCGCCTACTGTCACATAACTAAGTATTGGACACAATTTATAAATATTGATAAATGAAAGTGCCACATTAAATTCAGCAATTTCTCTGTGGTTTCATTACTAATAAAATCCAGCAATTAATATCGAGGCAATCTTGATGTATACTTTGTTTTTTATTTTCTCAATCATTCCTCTATGTATTTCGTGACTGGATTTACTTCACACAAATATTGCACAAGCCTTTACTACAGAAAATTATGCTAAAATTAAAAGCAATTATTATTTATTTTAACATTTCAAAAGTTAGTTTTATCCTGATAATCAATGCACTTCTACAATGGAAGACTGCTTTTGTTTGCTTGTTCGTTTGATTGCAGAAATATTCCAAAGTGATTTTATTTTATTCCATAAGTAAAGGAGATAAGATGTTTTGAGATCTTGGTATCAAACAGAATTTAAGTTGTTGAAAGCTAAAAACATCCAAGCCTATGATGAGATTTGAACATAGACTCAGGTGTGAAGCACATTGCACATGGATCCAAAAAAATCGGTCGATCGGATCCATGTGCAATGGGTTTAAGGGGAGCGTTTGAGACCAAAATTATTATATTGAAATGAAAAAAGGTAAAGTGAATGAGGGTGTTTTGGAACACAATTTAAAAATAGAGTGTTTCAGTCGAAAATTTACATATTCAAAATACCCTCATTCACCTTACCTTTTTTATCAGTTCCACTTCACAGCCTTGACCATTTTGGCCGTGACCCAAGTGGCTGAAGTAGTTGTTGACAAATTTTTCAGTTGTAATCAGTTCATTGTAAGATTTATAAAATGTTTTTATTTCTTCATTTCACTGTAACTTTATTTGCATACTTCCCTTATGACAAAACAGAATTCAGTAACAATGAACTCTTTTTGTTTTATTACTTTATTTTGACATTTAAACATAAGTAAAACAAACTTTGGAATTCAAATGTCATTTTTTTTGAACTTTTATTAAAAGAGTAGAAATTGGAAAACCATAAGCAAATTAAAGTTAAATAATTATTTCAATGATAATGATGGTCAGCAAAGGTAAGGCCAAGGATGAATTCCTGAGATGATGATACGGAATCTCAGCTGTTTCCATAGCACAAGATGTTTGTTGTCTTGAAAGAAATGTGAGCAACTGTTGAAAACCATATACGTAGGACTCCAGAAATCCATTTGCCACATAAGAGTTATCTGAGACAGACAAAAGAAATTTCAGTCTCATTCTAAAGCATTCAAAAGAAAAACTCATTTGTTGCAAAATTCCTGTGGGATTTTTTTTTTTATTATCTTAAAGCATCTTCTTGTTCCCTGTCAAGTTATTTTATCATGAACAGCCACTACCTAAATTTAGAGTTCAAAGTTGGATATTTGTATGAAGTTATTAGTTCAGTAAAGTAATTATTATAATACTGTTCTGCTTGCCATGCCACCAAATTTTTCTACATGAGAACACTTTAAAAATACACTTAGTCAAAATATGAAGTAATCTCAAACAATTACAGCAACTGCTGCTATTTGATAAATTGTATTGACCCAATGGGAGTGCAATTTTCGTTTTTGTTGGGATAAGGGAAACGTTGATTTACATTATATTCTGAAGCCATGTACATATCGCTCACTTGCTGCAACAATGGCATAACTTAAAAAACATCATTTTTAAGTTTTTTCCAGGAAATGAGTCTGAAAGTTAATGAAATGTGTTGATGCAATAGTGTTACAATTCACACTCTCGTAGCGAGTTATAGAAGCTCAGTTATGTTGTTCTACTAGTAAAAAGAACTATAAAGACCCATTCTTTTTTTCAACCAACTGGAAACTGATCATTTTTGAGTTATGTTGCAGCAAATGAGCGATATGTATGTGCCCTCTCTTCCCAGTGTCTTTACAATGTATTGAACAAGTCACGAAATCATCAAATATAAAACATTGACTTTGACCAAATAATATAGAAGCTTTTATAATGTAATTCTCAAATGTCTCCGGATGACGGATTGAACCAAAATATCAAATATTAATTTTATCCCAAGTAGGAAATCCATCATTTGATTATTTGTATCTTCAATTAACATGTATTTGGGTTTAAGGGAAACAGTAGCGAAAAGGCTTCACAAGATATGAGAAAAGACAGCACAAACATGTAAAGGTATGTTTCTATCAATGGACTTGTTGCACAAGAAACTGTGGAAGCCACTTGTTTAAATCCTTAATAGAACTGTAGGTCCTTTTTTTTGTTGTTGAGAGATTTCCTCACTCCGGGGTGAGATATTATCTCGGTATTTCGGCCCTGTTCCTCGGGCCTTCTTCGGGAGATGTTTTAGAAGTCAATCACATGAAGGAGAGCGCATAACGAACGACTTCCGTCGTTAGTTCCTCGGACGAGTTGCTCATGTTTAATTATTCTTTTCTTATTAATGCATGTAAGCTTTATCTTTACACACAAATTTAATTTAGTTGAAGCACTAATAAATATTTCAATACACACTCAAAAAGGAAAAAAATTCTTATAAAATGTATCAAAATAATGAAATTTGAATTGGAGCTAAGTGGTAAATGTTTTATGAATAAACAGGAGTTGACAAGCATTCAACAAAACAACTGGTGTGCTAATGTAGGAATACCTGTACACCAAATCCAAGTTAAAAAAAAAAGTTCGGGAACAAAAATGATATTGAGTATGTAGGAAATAAGAAGGTTGTTTGGAAGCTACAGAAGAAAAATCCAGAAAATAAACATTTCAAGATTTCAATCAAGAAGGGATGTATGCAATTTTATAAGGTGGCAAATACCGATTTTTTTTTCTTTGCGATATTGTGATATTGCAATTGAATACCAACATAATTTTGGCAATTTCTAGCCTACATCTCCTTACCAATTGTATCAATTGTCCTTATAGGAATTTATAACCTCCTGAAGTTTCAGCCCTGTGAAACACATTTTTTAGATTACTTGAGTCACATAAGAATGGATATGTTTAAACTTCAATTGTATTCTGAAGCCTTTTTGTTCTAACAGTTTTTTCACTATGAGGATTATTACAAACATTAGACAAAATTTATAACCGATTAGGTTAACAAGCTACTATGTGGGTCTATACAGAGCAGACAAGATATATAACAAGTCCTTGAGAGAACTTAAATCCTGTTTTCTTACACTGCCATCTCAAGAATTTAATTTACTTAGTACTATATTTTTTTATACTTTGAAAAAGCCTCCATTTATTTATAAATTATATCTGCTGAATAAAACCTATAAACATTTTCCAGTTTCTGAAGAAAAACAAACTTAATTCACTTAGCATTAAAATTTTAATTGCGAAATGTGCAGAATTAAACAAATTAAGCTAAAAAAAAGTTAATAGTCATTGTTTATAAATCAGTTTCAGTTCTGACATTTTTCTACGGGAATTTTTAGGACTTTACCGATTTATTGACAAGAACCCACGGAGAAACAAAATCAAAAATATAGTAGTTGATCATCTTTTGTCCTTGAATATGCAAGCAATGTTTCCAGAAAGATCCATCCAGCAGTTATAAAGTTAAACAGATACACATACAGACTGAGTGACTTGATAAGCCTCCTTTTCCTAGGAAGTAGCTAAAAACAATACAATTATCTGTTTAAATACTATAAACTTAAAAGCTGATTAAAGAAAAGGACTAAATAGAATCTTTTAACAATCTGATATTTATTTTTCTGAAGCTTATTTATAGACTGCTAAACATTTTTTCTTCTTCTTTACAGTCAAGTTCAACTTAAATCGATGGCTCTACATCTTAAAAAATAGAATAAAACCTTTTTCTTTCTTTGTTTCTTTTTTTTCGTTAAACAAGTTGAAGCATGATAAAATACTGAAAATATAATCTTATGCTCTGGAATTTTTTACAGTCAACTAAGTATCTTCCAACATGTCTTGCATTTACAGTTCAAGTTGTGTCAACAACAAATAAATAAATCATCTTCTGCCATCTTCTGACTCGTCCACATGAGCTACTGCCACAGCAAACTGGGGGAAAAAAAAGTAAAAAGACTAAATCAATTAAAGGAAATATTTGAGATCATAATGTATATATTTTTAATTACTGTAAAAACAGATAGTGATTTCTCATGCAATGTAAAAGCAGTTTGTGAAAACTTGCACATTAAGCAAAAACGCCTTAAAGGGAAATAGAATTCTTACTTCCTAATTCTAATACATGTTTAACACACTTGACCTTTAACTCAAAAACACAATGGGAATATATTTGTAATTGACTACTTGATACTGTTTTTATTAAAGCTTCTCTTATACTGATTGAAATGAGTTGGTAAAAAACTGATATGTCTTCAAAAGTTTTGTTGTTTAAAAAGCAATCTAAAAATATGTATAAATAACATTCAGAAATGGAATTTCATATAAAAGACTGTAGTTTTGTGAACTCAGCAGTTTAAGCTTAGATTTTTTACTTGTTACTAAGACCTTACCCAGTTCAAGTTCCAGACAAAAATAACAATTAAACAATTTTGATGCAAAAGGTGCGGTTTCAACTTTTTGATTATTTTTTTTCTTGAATTTTCTCAATAGACAGAAAGAGATTAATTTAATGTAAATCAATTAATTCTATCCAAGCATTTGATGCAATGGTCTTGAATTGATCATTCAATTAGAAAAATTTCGTTTTAAGTTTAATGTTTCCCTTGAGAAATGAGTCAATTAATGTGCATTCAATGCTTGAATATTCAAATTCAGGTTCAATTTTCTTAATTTTCAAGTCAAATTATAGTTTAAGACAATTTTCATGTACTTTTCTTTGCATTTACTGACATTTCAGAAATGCTTTTAAGTAGGTACAATGATAGGCTATTCCGGCATTGCTGAGTGGTCTGGGCAGCGGTCCTACCATGCGGCAGATATGTTGGAATCTGGGTTCGAATCTCGGCACTGGCTTGGATGTTTCTACTTTCTTCTTTTTCTACAGGTATAATGTGAGCTGCCTTGTATGGTGTAGCCTGGGCAACAATTATTCGGCTAAATAGCATGTCGAGGCCAATAGGCGACAGTTCTAAGAGCCCAGGCGTTGGATAGAAAAAAAGGGTGCAATGATAAAGTGTGAGACTAAGCAGTTGTAATAACTAATAATATTAAAACCGTGTCTTGAAAAAGTGCTTTGTCAAGCTTATTAAGTCAATGCTAACTGCACCTTGACAATTTATCACAATATTTGTTTGATTAAATTATGTAACAAACCATTTGATAGTACTGAATATTAAAGCTAATCTGTTAAAAGACTTAACTGCTGCTCACAAATGTATTGCACTGTTGATCTGACCATCAAAGACTTAAATATTCAGTCTCCAATTTTTGATGACACTTCATCAAGGATTACAAGTTTTCAATTTGTCTAAAATTTTATGTCTAATGGATCAGAATTCAAAATGCCTTTCAATCACAAAGAGTAACTATTGTAACATATAGGCTCCAAAACTTTAATCCGTGTTTATCTTACCACAATAAGCCATTATTAAATTTGGAATATTTAATATTCAACACTATTATACTAAAGTTTTGGAGTATTATTACCACTTTGGAGGAGAGGTAACAATTAAAGAAATAAATTACAGAACATTATGTAAGATAAAAGCAAGCTCAGATATTTTCCCAAATATCAGGCAACATTTCAGTGTTGTTGTGTTCGTTATGATATCATATCCAGTATTAGAGAATATTTAATAGGTAGATCACCAACTTTTTGTTTATATTTCACTCCAAGACTCCGTGCTGTGATTTCAGCTTCATTTTGTTTCAAGTTTCATTACAGAAATAAACAACACTTCTATAAAATATTTTAACGATATATTTCATATTATGGTAAAGTAGGAATTTATCAAAAAATGTAAGTCTTTCAGAGTAATTTGGTTTGTTTACAAAGAACGTGCAATGAATGCCATCCACCTATTTTGTGTGGTGGGCAAGGGTTACACTGTGTTGCTTTTGGGTGAGGGTAGATAATGGAGATAATTATTTTTTTTTCATTTTGTAAAGTTTGGCGGGAAACAAATATATAAAAGGTTTGTGTGGATGATGGCGCATTCATTGTGTGACGCACATAAATTTGTTCCAAATATCATCAAAAAATGGTTTTTAAAGTATTTGATTCCCAAACAGGACACGAAAGTCTTCCCCAACTTTGTTGTAACTCTTTCGGTTCATCTTAATAATTCGAATTCTATACCTTAACAATGTAATTTCTGGCATTCCCGGATCAGCTCCAGTTTTGAAACCTGTTAATAATAAATATAAGTAATTAGAATATAATGAATTAGTCAAATGGAATTCTTATATTATTATCTCACAGTATAATACGATCCACGTGAGTTTATTTACCCAAATACAATACTGTGGGGATAAATCCCCAGTGAAACGTTGATTTGACGATGTTGATGACCGTCTGGACACGGTATTTAGTCTCTGGTCCCATTTTAACCATCTTGAATTTAAGAAACTAATACGGGATCACGAAATTACAAAGTTAATTCGATTCGTTCTTTCAGAACTCGTCCCGCAATGCCGGAATGAAGCGGAAGTTCTCGAATACCTCCTCGCAGTCTGATTGTAAAAGACGATTATTGGTTGCATTAAGTAAATTACTAATTTAGAAAGAGTTTTTTCATAAAATCCTATATTAAAATTAATAAAATATTTTTTAACTCTAAATAAATTAAGTTAAAGTTTTTTTATTAATAATTTTTTTTACTTTTTTGTTTTTATTTTCTACCAATCAGAAGTAAGCTCGTCTTCTTGCTTGGGTTTCGTCATTACAGCAGACAGCTCAAACTGCTTCAGTCATGGCTGACTCCGTGATGGACCATGTGCTCGCTCAGGAAACAAGCGTTGATTATAATAAGAATAGAATCAGTGTCAGATCGGTTTCGGGAGCCAGTATAGTCAAGTACAAGCCGGTGTTTTCGAACGATTCAAAGTAAGTGAGGAGAAACGTTTAATATTGTAAGAAAATGATTATGACATTTTTGGGGAAGCACATGTCAACACACGTTATTAAAGGAACATCACCAAAGTAGTTATCAAACTCTTCGTAATTTAAAATTTAGAAAAGAACGATGGAATCGAAATTAAGATAGCCATCTGGATATATTTTTAAATTTTTATGAGCAAAACATTTTTTATTAAATCCTGTTTCCATGTAAGAACAAAACAAAAAAATATACGAATGTTGTTGACATTTAAAAAAAGACACCTGTTGCTGAAGTGCATATTTATTATTTCTTAAATGATATTCTTTCTTTAATCGAGTAAATATAAGGTAATAATCTGAGGCAAACAAGGATAAATACGAAGAATAATTATGATCAATCGCAGTATTGTTGGCGCTGTTGTTCAACGTTATTCACAAAGCACTCACTAGGTGGAGATACCTTATATGTGGGCGCAGCATTAGCTGTTAAGGTTTACGGATAACTTAAGTTTGCAGCCCTAAATTTTCGTAAAATTTCAATGAAGCCTTGGAGCAAATCGTTAAATTTCATTGATCAACCAGTATACTGATTTACGAATATCGGGCCAGTAGGGAACCAGTTTCTTGCAAATACATCGATGGCAGATTTCGCGTCTTAAAATTAAACTTTCTATGAAATTTGGAAAAGAAAATTCATTTGTTTTTTTGAATTCGTCAAAGAAATGACATTATTATTATTATTATTATTTTCTTTTTCCACTGATACAGGGATGTATAATTAGGGGTATATCGGGTATTGCATATTTATTACATCTCCTTTAAAAAAAATGACTCAGATTCTGTCCTTCAAAATATTTATTTTAGAGTTCTAATGAATAAGTAAACAATCATAAAACTAGATAAATATTGTTTTTAAGGACGATCACTCCCTTCATTTCAGTATATTTGATTGCAGGACGTTATTTTACTTAATATTTAGTTAAAATATATTAAATACTGATTTATTTAATCAAATTATTACATTATTATCTTTACAATTATAATATTAAAATCTAAAAACTATTACTCCATTTATATAAATAAAATAAATGTAGTGCATTTGAGTTAAGTTTTAAACATGTCTAAACTGTTTTCAGGATTGCCATTTTTTATTTAGGTATTTATGTAATTTTTATTTTTGTCTAAGAGCATTTGTTCTCCTTGGTTTTTGTGGCAGTTTATTTATTTTTATTTTTTTTTAATTTTGTTGGCAATGAATTAAATTTTTTGTTGTTTGTCTTATTTCAACCTTCTTTACCGTAAACTCAAAGTTAAGTGAAGTTGTATCATAAAAGCACAATATAAATGAAAAAAATAAATAAAGGTGTGGCGGTGACCTTCACTTAAGTTCTTGCCTTTCTGGGTTTTTATCGGGGATGGCGGATTGGGCTGATGAGTCCCTTGCAGGACGAAACAGCCGTTCCCGATTCCCTCTCATAATTAATTCAGAAAGGCAATTTCTTTATTCATTCTGCTGCCCTTGTTCTTCTTTCTTATTTTTTAAATAACAGTAAAGTCAAGCTTATTTAGAATATGTATCAAATGTAAAATTTTAAGTGACATTGCCAAAATTCTATAAGAATTGAAGGTTTTTCTTTAATATTGAAATATAAAAATGTATATGGCAGTATTTTGATCCGACATGCCCAGAAGTTTTACAAACTTATCTTCATATTTTGTTCTGGTAATACAAGAGAACATATTAAATAGAACTTAATATTTCAGTGATTTTTAGCTTCATATTAAGCTAAAATAAAAATAAACATTGCATTTACTCAAAAAAAAAAAGTTAGGGGAAAAGGCCTCACTGCTTTTTAAACTTTAGATGGGATTTACTTATAATCTTGAATTTTGTTTTTGACATTTCACCACTGCTTTTAAGCAAGTGCATTATTTATTTTCTTTATATTAACTGGTTAGCCTGAAAGCAATATTTAAAGAAAGAATATTTTATTTGTATTAAGCTTTGTTTCATGTTTTTAAAAACAAAAGAAAAAAAGATTATATCAACAAAAAAAGTAATAGGACATTCTTGATCAATATTACAGATAGTCCTCCACTTACTACAGAGTAACGTTCCAATGAACGCATGGTAAATCGAAAGTCATACACAGTACACATTATTAAGTCACATATATGTCCGTTTTAAAATTAATTATAGCTGTAAAGTAGGACAGATTTGATATTTAGTACTATTGGCACAGTCAGTTTGTTGTGCTACTGAGCAAACCTCATGATTGCTTCCTGAAGATCAGATGCAACTCAAAAATGCTTATGGGAGCTTTTTGGGGCCATTGTTGTGAGTTCAAATGGTTGTAAGCTGAGACCTATCTATATTATTACTGTAGTAAAGTACATCAAACGCAACACTTCTGACAAATAATTTTAGGATATTTTGAAACTTCATTAGTCTCTCCACAGAACATTTCAAAACTACGAAACTTTTATGTGGTGTTATGGTGATGTCAAATTATTCGTAGCTTAATAGCAATTTGTTTCAGATCTGAGTTTTGGTTGAGTATCAGTTTCGAGAAAGGGCAGAATTTTGCTTTTGCTGTAGATCATGTCTTCTCTAAATAGCGGATAGCGAGATGTCATTCTGTTTTCATGATAGAAATGAAATCAATAAATAATCAAAGATCTTCTGAAATTATTTTTTTTATATTTTAATTGTTTTCCAAGTAAATACTGAGCTTCATTTCATGTTTTTCAGTAAATAACATTGATTGTATTTAAAGCTAAATAATTAGAAGTAGATTTAGGAAGAGTCATTAAATTGAAAATGTCAAATCCTTCAGTTTTTGATATTTGGGGATACCGTCCATGGGAAGTTCTTTTGTGGTTGATTGAATGTTGGACAGATTCTTCTATATTCAAAACAATTTCACTTTTGCAAACTCTGATATGCAACATATCTTGTTACTTACTTTCTAATTGCTACTTTTTTCATGCGAGCATCAATATAATTTCCTTTTTTCTTTTCAGATATTTGCTTATACCAGCTGGGAATTTTGTGAGAGTATACAGTACTGCAAGTGGAGAATGCCTCCATAAGTTATCAGGGCATACATCAGAAGTTGTTTCAGTATGCATCAATCCTAAGAACCACCTGCAGGTAAATACGTCAGCTTACAGTTCTTCTCTTTCTTTATTTGATCTCAGCTGTACTCAAGGCTTAAATGTTATTGAATTGTCAAATCTTTTACTGAATCCAAAGGTCATGACATATCCCCTTTATATATATATATATATATATATATATATATATATATATATATATATTTGTAAGGGTTTCCAAGATAGAGCTATTCTAATGTACAGTTTCAAAACGAATGACAGCAAATAGATACTATGTACTGTAAAAGTGTAAAGAAATGACACAGAAATGAAAAATATCTGAGCTTTCATCGGTGAGAGTTGATGAGAGACGGCCGTTTCGTCCTTTTTGTAGACTCATCAGCCAACCCACTCACCAGATGAAATGCTCAGATAGTGCAAAAGTGATAAGGGAAACTACTACCTTATCACTGTGGTCCCCTCCGAAAGAAAACACATTTAAAAAAAGAAACCACCTACTGTTTGTAATATTTATTGGCCAAGTTATACATTTCTTACAGTTTATAATAAAGTCTCAAAAATTCCACCGCCAACATCATTGCATTTCTCAACTCTTGTGAGAACAACATGATGTACTGCTTGTCTGAGTTTATCGTGGCATTCCTTTATGCTCGCAAACGCATCCATTATGTGAATGAGCAGTTCGTCTCAGGTATTCACTCTACGTCTGTACACTTCACTCTTCATTTAACCCCATAAACAGAAATCCAAGGGCGTTTGGTATGGAGATCTTAGCGCCGTGCAGTGGAAGAAGGAAAACAACGGCCAGCAGGTGCAGTGACAATTGAACGCCAAATTTCAATTATCTCGGAAACCATTTGGAATAGAACACTCGTTCATAGGAACTTTTTTGCTTAAAATGGCCGATACTATCACCTTCCGAAGTATTGATGTTTCCTCCTGGGACACCCTGTATATATATAGTCTACTTTCCTAGGAAACTGGGCCTCTTGAAATCAGATAGTCCGAATTGCCTCCCCAATATGCTGTATATCCTTTCTCTCTTCCTAATAACTTTAAACAACTGGATGGATCTTCTTGAAACTTTTTCTGTGTGGGTATTTTTGAGAAAAAAAAAAGCAAATGAATATGACAAAAATTTCCACAGATAAACGTTAGAACTGAGACAATGGAATTCTAATGTTGATCTCCAAATATTATTCTTTTTAATGTCTGAATTAGCATTCAGATAGTGTAAGTGTTTTTAAATTTTTATTTTTTAAAGTTTTTAGCCTATTTTTGTTAGGAAAGTTAGTTCATAAATCACGTACATGTCTTTCACTGCGTTGGATCTTGATATGCACTTACGTAGGCGAGAGACGATCTATCTTCTGTACTTGAAAACATTTGCACATGAAGAAGACAAGCAGTTTTTCAAAAAATCATTATTAAGTTAAATAATTAACTAATGTGAACTTTCTGTTGAAGTCTACATTCAGCTGAATCCACTTTAAATTTATACCGGGTTTGAGCTGATTAAAGTTAATTGGATTTAGGCTAACAGGGAATTTTAAGGTTGATTATAAAACTCAACAAATTTAAACAAATATGCAAATTCGCTTCCTTTGTGTTGATTTCATGACGAAAGAAAAATAAATCAAAGATCTTAAGAAAATTATGATTTAAGTTGTTTCAGTAACTCTTTGTTTATGTAGATGATAATATATTACCAAATTGGATGATGACAGATTCAGGTCTTATGACTTCCATGTCAGTTATTAAAAGCAGAAAGTGCTTATCAGAGAAGGAATGATTTATTACAGTGTTGTAAAATTTTTGTTGCCTGAAATAATAAAAATTTAAGAATTTGTCAATTCAGTTTGACTTTACTAAAATTACTATTATTTAGAATTAGATTATTGTATTGAATTCATTTTAATTTTAGTGAATGTTTCTTATTTTTCGTAGATGCTTACCTGTTCTTCTGATGGACTGGTAATTACGTGGGACTTTGAAGATGGTATTGCTCTTAAGGTAGAGATTGAACATTTACTTAACCAAATTAGTTATAAGCTTTGTCTATATTTTAATAATCAAGCATGTATGTTAATCTCCTACATTTCTAATTCATTTCAATCTTTTTTTGAATCACACAAAAGCATTGTGTTTGATTGTAAAGCTTATTTTATAAGTTATTAAATATAAAACAAATCATTAAATTGTCTGATTTTAATAATTTGAATTTAAATGTAAATTTTGTAGTGTGATATAAAGCAAAAAAAAAAGCCTCATTTTATTTTTAATATGTAAATTAAAAACAGATTATTTTTCTTCTTGGTAGTCTGTTTCCCATCTAGAAAAAGCTTTCTTTCTTTCAACAGCAATGCAGTCATTTTCAGTCCGCTCTTTTTATATTGCTATATTCTTTGTAATGAACTTTGTACTGTTTCTTTTCTCCTGTTGATCCTAAGCAAAATGCCTTTATACTTGATTTAATATGCACCAAAACCTAACCAAGTCTTCACAGTTTATTACCGTCTTAGATATTAAGTTATCTATTGGTTGAGCTAATAAAAAGATGTAATGGTTATGCTCTTAAGTGGCACTTAAATTGGGTGTACAAAGTATAATTAGATGTCAAAAATGTGACATTTGTATGTACATCAGTGCATTACATTTTGAGTTGCTATGTCAAAAGATTTTGAATAAAGGACTGATGTTATTTGACAAATGTGTTTTAGGAAAGTGTCAATGTTTGCTAAAGGCAGGCTGGATATTTCATTTATTTACATCTAAAGTGTTGCAAATGCTTGTTACAGGCTATTGTGGCCAGGTTCAATCCCCACCAGTGATTGTAGATTTTTTCATTGGTTATTGCTCATTCAAGTAGGACTCAAGATTTACTCAGCCCTCTATCCTATACGTATATACATATTGGGTGCTTTCTCAGGAGTAAATCGTTGGGCTGGTCATTCAATCTCCATTCTTTCCTGTTTGGCCAAGTGTTTGAAGCTTATATCTGTCGTACCTCTATAGTACTGCTCTAAATTATGCTATTTTTACATAGCAATTTCGAAAAAAAAAATAGCAACAGTGTTGTGTGCTTAAATTAGTGTTCCTAACTACAATAGTGTGTAGAAAGCAATAATAAACAAATGAAAAATTAATTGTTATTGCTTATTGTTGCTGTGGAGGAATGGGTGGAAGACACAATATTGGACATTTAAAGGAATGGAATTGATTCTATGACCCATATGATCTTGGAATCCAATTTAGGAAGAAAAAAATTAATACTTCTATTATTGTGAACAGGAAGGCATTTTACTATCAAATCCTTAATACAACAACACTCCTTTAGTTTCCACGATATTTCATCCTTCTTTGCGAAGGACTTCTTCAGGTGGTATCAGACAACAAGAAACTCTTCTTCTTCCTCTACAGTTCATTTTTTGTAATTCTAATGAAATGTAGAGGAAGAAGAATAGTTTCTTGTCCTCTGATACCACCTGAAGAAGTCCTTCGCAAAGAAGGATGAAATATCATGGGAATTAAAGGAGTGTTTTGTATTAAGGATTTTTCTATGAGTAAAAGTATTTACAGGACATTTTACTGTCAATTTGCAAATTGAACATTTTATATATATATATTAAACATTAAAACCCTCTCTTGATCACATTCTTTAAGTTTTATTTATTTCATTTTGGTTTTGCAGAAAGTTGAATTGAAACTCCAAATACTAGGGCTATTTTCACCTACGATTGACACCGGTTTTTATGTTATGCTGAATGAAAATCAACAAGGTAAAGAATTCACATTGCATTCGTTTTGAAACTTTTACTTAAAAAGCTATTTTCAGTACTACCTATTTGTTAAATCAATCCTACAAATCTATATATGTATGTCAAGTATTTTTACTGATTATAGACAACCCTTGAGTTTGTATTTATTTGTTGTTGTTTTTTCTCTTCCATTAATGTTCATAATTTTTTTTGAGAGTCCTGGGCTTCCAATAAAATGGAGACTTATATATATTCTTTGTCTTAGATGGAAATTATGAGTTAATAACAAGAAAATCATTGTTATAAAATACACTGTCACAGTGACAGACTGTGTAATTATCTACAAATTGTAATAAGATCACATTCGTTATCAATATTAACACACAAACCATTAGTAGATATTAAAATTCTGATCCAAGAAAATCACTTGCAAAGTTGATAAATCTTTAAAGACATTTGAGGATTTATGAAAATTCCATATCGCTTCCTGCTGATTCATATAGATGCTAATATGTAAAACTTAAATGAAGTTTTTATTTTTAAATTTTGAATTAAAAAAACAAAAACAAAAACCAATTATTTTACTTATTTTATTTTTCTAGGAGCAAAGTTAGTGCACATGAACTTGGATAAACCGAAAGCAAATCATTATGTGATTTGTAAAAGTTTGCCCCTCGATCCTAGAAAAGTTGCTGTTGGTGCAGAAGTAAGTTTTGCGTGATATTTGTGGCAGTTTTTATTTATTTATTTATTTATTTATTTATTTTTTATTTTGAAAGAAAAGAGTAAAACTGAATATATTTGTAATTTCATTTTAATTTTTCACATTTCTATTAAGATTATTTGCTAATAACATTTAGAATACAGTGACTTAATTTTAAGATACTTCCTTAAGAAATAGAATATGACTCATCATTTGAAGGTTTCATTACATGTTTCTACTCTGTAATTCCTTTTCTGTGATACAATGGAGAAAATTAGGAATTTTTTTCCTGTACTTCTTAAACTGGAAACTTTTAAGTTAAATATCCCAGCAGGAATCAGTCTCATAGCCTCTGTGCTGGGTGGTATTTAATAAGTAGTGAAATCCTTAGCAGTCATAGTGAGGTTTTAACATTATTTATATTGACTTCTGGGAGAGAGTTTCTAATCTTCTGAGAGCTGATAGCTTTAAACAAATTTCTTCTATGATGTTTAAAATAGTAGAAACTATAATGCTTCTAGCTTTGAAAGTGTAGCGGAAATTCTTATGATTATTAATTAAATATTTTCAGACAATTAGAGTGAAATAAATTCCCTCTGTTTTTATTAAGATTGTGTAAGTTTTTAAAAGGTGTGAATCTATCTTTTTAATGGAGGTCTTTGTGAATGCCTGACATGTTTATAGGTTAAGAAAAGAAGTTATCTATTCTTGGTTAAAAGTTCACATAATTAAAATTCACTTCTGACTAAATGAAAAAAAAAAGTCCTTGAAAAACTTTTGAAATTAATATCTTTAAAATGATTTCATTGTTGTGTTCAAAATTGTTTGTTATTCATTGCAGGGCAAATATATAGCAAGAATTGATGGAAATAAATTAGTTGTACATTGTATTGAAGAGGAAAGGACGAATTTGTAAGTTTACAATTTACAGAAGAAAATGATTTAGTCAATTAACTAAAACAAAATTGCTGTTAAGTGTTGAATATTGAATTTTAGCTAATAATCCATTTCTTCTGTGCTTTCTTAGAAAAACCTTACATAGGAATGAAACATTCACTAGTATTACCACCCACCCAAGTGAGAAATGCGTTGCTACTGGTGACACCCAGGGAAGGGTTTTCCTCTGGTAAGTATGAAAGACTATTAATTATCATTAAAGAAAAATGGGACACTTCTGTATTCTGATCCTGTTTTTGTTGAAGCTTTTATGTGATGAATCACTTGGTTATTCACTTTTGTTTTCCGATTGCCGAGTCTAGTAGTTCTCACCTTTTTTTTATTTGCTATTCCCTTCTGACATTATATCTTTATCATGAAAACCAAACCATCCAACCAAAAATAAAAGTAATTCCATAATAGAATTTTTCCTGCTGTAATTTTGTGCATCCTTTTTTAGGGTTCACCAATTACCAAATCAGATACGCTGTTCTAGTCCCTATCTCTGAGCTGGTAAATAATAAACATACCCTCCAACTTCTATGGAGTATCCGTAGTTTGTACGGAAAATAAGTAAGTACTACGAAATTACGGGAAAGCAGGGAAAAGCTACGGATTCAGAGATTTTCATCCTTAATTTTTTTTTCCTCAAAAAAAAAAAAAAAAAACGAAAAAAAAATTGCATCATGCAAGAGTCTCCACAGAATTAACGATTTCCTATCTAAAGAGTAGAGGACAGAATGCTGTTTGTTATTTTGTAGTTCTGTGATGGACTGAGCGCTTGCGGCCAATTCTCCCTCTTGTGTGACTTCGGAATCTTTTTTCAGTTGATGTACGTTAACAGTGCTATTGACCAACACACCTATTGAATTGATTCGCCCGTTTAGGGGGAAGAGAGTCACGTGGTTTGTTGTGGACTCACCTGTCCACCTGAGAGTGGTGGTCACATGGTTTGTGCTTGCGCGAACTGATTGCACATGCGGCGAAACAAAGTACGCGCTAGTGTATTGTTTATTTCTCTTTCGTAAATTTGTTGAAAGCTGCGTATGCCTATATCATGGATCGGTTTTTAAAACGCAGTAATAAGGATATAGATGTAGATCCACTTAGAAAGAAAAAAAAAAAACAATCAAAAATTTCGAGAGGAGTATGGAAAGCTTTTCCCTTGTCGTCTATCAGGAAAGGATGGATATGCTCGTTGCACGGAAATTTCCGTCGCTCATGGCGGTCGAGATGACTGAAGACGTCTTGTGTCGTGTACTAAGCACGTGGAGCTTGAAAAACATCAGTCAAGACAAGTTTCTGTTCAATCGTTTTTCACTAAATCTGAAGAAAATAACGTTATTAAAGCAGAAACTTATTTTCAAAAATGTTTCCCGATTTTGATATTGCAAAGAAGTTTAGCTGTGGTCACACCAAAGCTAATGCTGATATGAGCAAAGAAAAAACTATCAATAAATTCAATAAATAGTGCTTTAAGAAATGTGAATATGTATTGCTACAGGGTATGTGCTTAAAGACTATATATTTATATATATGTGTGTGTGTGTGTGTATTGTCGCACGTTCTGTGTAAATGCATGTTGTTGCATGAGTGCTACTAAGGGGTCGTCCATTAATTACGTGAGATCAAAAGGGGGAGGGGGGTCTGGCAAAATCTCATCAAGGGGGAGGAGGGTGTCAACAAAAATCTCA
>JAFIDM010002131.1:100604506-100660320 GCA_023159025.1 Thereuonema tuberculata
GCGAATGTTAACGGTCACATTGAGAAAGATTTGTATAATGTAGCAAATCGAAACGTCTGTAATTTTGATCATCATTAATTTAAATGCATTAGTATTTTTGTGTGTCTGGCCTTTTCTGTCTTAGAAACAGAAACAAATACGACTTTTTCATATAAACACAAACAAAAATATGGAAAAAAAAAAAGAAAAGAAAACTTAAGGAAGTAAGATATAGAAAAAATGTTAGTGGTTCAACAGTTTAGAATTTTTTGGGGTGGATGGGGAAGAGGGCATTAAAAAACTGTAACTGTAACTCAGTTACTTTTTGAAAGGAACATCCCAATTCCTGTTTATTACTTGAAAGGAATTTCATGTCAGGGATAAAAATTACTTATTTAGGACTGAATAAATAATAGATCAAAACTGTGTGTTTTGAACTAATTCTGAAGCCCTGAACATATTCCACCAATGTTTGACTTGGAGAAAGTGGCTTTTTTTTTCTTTCATCTTCCTTCTTAGCCTGATAATTATTCATGAGGTTATTAATGGAAAAGTGATTATCATGAAAAAAATTAAAAAGGATTATCAGTAAATATTCAGAAAAAGTTACTTCAATTCCTTGTTCAAAGTGCTTTGTTTGCAAGGAAAGCAAAACATTTGACAGGGAAAGTCATACTTGAACACTAAAACTGTCACACAGTATTCTTTTTTGCCATTTTCTAATCCATTTACTTTAAATTAAAAGTGTAATGCTATTATAAATATTACTTTCATATTTAATTATTAATATAAACTTTTAATAACTTTGATAGTATTTATAGAATATAAATGCTTAGTTATAATTGTTTTTTTTTGTTTTTTTCTGATCTTCTCTTGAATTGTAGCCCTTATTCACACTATATGTAAAACTGTGGAAAGTGGATAGGTATGCTTCCCATATAGTCTTTTTTGCAGAATCTGAAAGTATCTTATTCTGCATTGGCTTGGATGTTTTTTCTTGTTTTCGTTTGTCTGAAAGCTGGAGAATCACTCTGGGAGGTCCTTTCCAATTTTCTCTGAATTCTAGCTCTCATTCTGTAACACTGTGGATTATGGGAAGCCACTACAAATCTATCTAGCTTATCTTTTCCACTCACCCTGAAATGAGAGGTAACTTGGCAACTGGCAAGTCCTCCATTGCCTTCATGCTTAAGTGAGAGAGAGATAAGAAATATTTGAAATATTAGAAAGTAAGATTTCAAATTGTAGATAGGTTTCAGAATGTGAATTTTTTTATCACAATATTTGTTTTCAGAGCAAAAAAAAAAAAAGACAAGTAAAGTTTGTGTGTTGATTTATAACTTCGTATTTTTTTTTTTTTCTTTTTTAGTTGGACATCACAGGATTTAACTATAGACACAGAGAACGCTTGTATACCGTTGTTCCCACTGAAGTTGAAAAAGCAGCCTTCAGTTCCAATGGAGATTGGCTTGCAACGATACAAATAAGGGATGATGGCATGACGAGTCCTGACATCTGCCTGAAGTTTTGGAAGTATTCAGACAAATCTCAGAAGTAATTTATTTAGTTTCAATAGTTATTAATCTTTTCTTTTGTTACTTATTTCAGATGTTATTTCTTACATCTACCATTACTAATATAGATGTAACTTACTTTTTCATAACAAAGCCATAAACTTCAGTAATTTTTGAATTTTGCCACCATACACTTATAAGTTTTGTTAACGTTAAAAAAGCAAGTCGTGGACGCACACACCCTCTATTATCCAGATCTGTTAATAGTTTAATCATTAATGATTTCTTAAAGTAATTATTAATTTTCATGAATAATTTCTTTAAATTTCATATTTTGGTTATCATGGGATTGCAAACATGCAATCTGCCCTGCGTCTCTTCTAAATTATATTTTCCTTTATCACAGTCATTCTAATTGTAAGAAATACTGCAAATGCAGTGTCCACATGCCATCATCATCATTAGCCAAAAGTTGAGGCCCTGCCATTGCAAAAAATTCTACCATTATATTGTTCTAGAGGAATTTAATGTTTTGCAAATTATCTGCATTTGTCTCTAACTTAGATTATCATCTGTTACTAGTAGTGAAGATAATTTGCTGAAGCAAACGTGGTGGTATTTTTCCTGTATGCATGCCACCCTCTACATCAGGGGTCTCTGTTTCATTTTAGTCTAGGGTCAAACTGTTTAGTCCTAGGCTTTTTGTAGGCTGTGGCTTTATATCAGCTTTATAGTGCTGCAGATAGATGAAGCAGAATACGTTGGCCATTATATCTTGATCTAATAATAGTCAGAGTCCAGTTTTTTTCTTCTCATTTGATAGTTTGTAATTTCTGATTGAATTTCAAAGCATGTTTTGAGCTGTATTATGACAGAGAACACAATTTTTTGAAACAAAGGATGGGCTGGAAAATAAATAAGTTACAAAATATATGGTGAGCTGCAAAAAGGTCTTTTGTCAGCCATGAGTTTGAGACCACTACTCTACAAGTAGTGGACCTGCATTGGGCATGGGACCTTTTTTTCTTTTTTTTTTGCTTGAAGGGGCAAAGGCAGAAGAATGAAAGAGCTCAGCAAATAATTAAGTGAGTGTGTGTGTGTGTGTGTATTTTTTTTTTAAGGACGGGGGAAATGCATTTACGCATACCAAGGAATTGGTAATGTGAGACTTTTAATACATGCCAGATCAATAAGTACAGAACTAAAGGTCCAAAACAAGTTGGCATTCAATTCTTACACAGTGATTATTTGACTATAGTGTCCATTTTCATACTGTTTGTCCTACATTGTCCTATTTATTTACTTTTCAATTTAAGCAAACACTAGATTTGGTTACCGTAATCCAAACAAACAAATACTCAAATGTTAATTAAGGACACTAACTTTGTGGTTCTTCTATTACTTGTTAAGTATATTCATTTTATCTGAGAATAGTCAAAAATATCCAATGTTCAATAATAATAATTAAAAAAAAATCTGTTAATTTTTATATACTCAAATGTTCAGCTAATTTTTTTAAAATTTACACAAAAGTATAAATTGTCGTAGTAATAAATTAAGTAAAATGTATTCAATCAAAGTTTATTTTGTATTGATAAGTTTCATTTCATTAATATGTCTTTTCTATTTGCAGCTTTTTACTAAACACATGTGTCGAGTTGCCCCACACGGATAAAATTAACACACTAAAATTTCAGCCCTTCAACAGTGAAAAGTCTTCCAATCCATTGGCCATAACAACCAGCAATGACAATCGCTTTAAACTTTGGAGTTTAGTGGATGATTCGGATATATACAGTACGTTGTGTAAAAATTTTCAATATGATCTCTTGTTTCATTTAATGATAATCTTGTTAATATGATCGGTTATATTGCAGTCTTACCAAAATGAAGCCTTTAAAACTGTAAGAGCACGATATTAAAAGCACACAATTTGCTAACTATGCTGTGAAGAACTCAGTTTGGTTGACTTTTTGTTTGTTTGTGTTTTTTGCTGTAAACAGTTTTCAGGAACAGCATTATACATAAAATTATAAAAATAGTAAAAAAAAATCTTTAATTCTTAAAGATAGACTTTTTCATTTCTGTGTTTTACATTTGCCCGACTTATTCTTCTGATGAAATTGACAGAAGATCAACGTAGAAAGTTGGCTTTGATTTCTCATTTGTGAACTCAAAAATAGAAATGCTAATGTAGGCCTAACAACACTGCCAAATGGTATCTCTTTGAATTAAAGTTAAATACGTTGATACTTTACTTGTTTTGCTGAAATCTTTGTGTTATGAACTTAGTTACATCAGATTGGTATCATTTCCTGCAGAAATAGAACATAACCTGTTGTAAATAGATTACCAATATTCAATGTTGAAGAAACGCCTACTTTTAACAAATTAATAAAGAATGTTAAAGGTCAACCATACTTGCACAGTATTTACAGATTAAAAAGTTTGAAAGATTGAAAACGTTACTTAGGGCATGGGACAGATGAGTTATACTATCATTTAAACCTATTCTAAGTTTTGATATTAAGTTCTTCAGTCTCTTCTTGGAAGAATAAAGATAAGTTTGTTTGTTTGCCAGCATTTCTTATATGAACTGTGGCAGATACTTATGCTTTTCATAAAATGCCATCTATGAAATATTAAGTTCTGTATATGTGTTTTCTTGATTCTTCAGTCCAATGATAAGTTCATTTAACAGTCAAAACTAATATTTCCTTTATTGTTTAGATTAAATATGTCTTTTTTAAGTTTTGTATTTGTCATACTGATAATGTATTATAGGTTAATATTTTGTATGTTTGTAATTCATTAGAGGAACGAAGCAACTGGCAGTGTGAGAGTGTAGGCTTTTATCGAGAAATGCCTTGTGATCAAGCAGACTTTTCAGAAGATGGCTCAGTCCTTGCAGTTTCTTTTAAAAATACAGTAACACTTTGGAATCCTGACACTAATGCTCTCAAGGCCTCTTTAAGCCATGCAAGAGATAAAGATGATGTCAAGTAAGCTCTGTTTTATTTTCACAACTGTTCTGTTTTTGAATTTGATCTTTTCAGTAGGTTTTATGGAAAAGCTGAATTTTTGCATTAGCAGTAAAAACAAAAAAAACTTATAACTGGAAATTGAAATTGGTATTGTTTATATAACGTTAAATTACTTGATAGCATAATTATTCATAATCTGAAAATTCACATCATTGATAAATATGAAATGTCCCTGACAGAATTGTAAATTAAAATGGGGAAAAAAATGATCATGAAAGCCTTTTTATATTTTTGTAAGTTTTTATAAATGCTTATAAGTGGTAGTGTTTGGCCAAATTATCATTATTACTGACTTTCAACCTACAGATATTCTTTGATTGATGACAGGGTTAAGTACCGACTTAAGTCATATACATTACAGTATGTAATACGTCAAAATCATAAATACAGTACACATTATTAAGTCATGCATATGTACACATTTTTAAAGTTATAAAAGATAGCACAATACCCAAAGTACGTACTTAACTAATTACACCACAGCAGTAATATACTATATACTGTACACTACATAAATGAATAAATAAATAATTGGTAGCAAACTATCATACAGTGATATATTTTGCAGTAAATAGAAGTTGTAAACATATCATATAACAAAACACATTACATACATATCAGTACATAAGTTATATAGCTGTAAAATATCACAAATTTGATATTCAATACTGTTATTCATATTGCTGGCAACACAGTCAGTTTGTGGTGGGTGAGTCTCATGCCTGGCTTATGCTTACTACTATGACTGCCATCAAATGCAATTTTAAAATGCTCATGAAAGCTTTATGGGACTTTTATCATAAGTGGGAATGGTCAGATGATCATAGGTATCTATCTGTACATGTCTATAGAGAGAAAAACTATTGAGGGAGAAAGGTTTTTCACTTTTCAGTTAGTGTTTCTGACTGTGAATACTTCTGATGCCTAAATAAGTACTTAACATTGTTATTAAAAACAAGATATACATTATTTTTTTGCATTTACAGAAGTTCATTATGTATTAACAGAATCATTTTAAAAAACACAGAATGTAATGGAGTAACTAAACAAAGTAAATCATCAATATCCTTTTCAATTTAATTCTTTCTGGATTTACTTATACTTACGGGTATTTTGCTCTGTTTTATAATAATAATGAATTAAACAAATTCATTTTTCTCAACCAATATTACCTGTGACTAGAAATGTATAGATTTCTTGCAATTTCCAGTCTCTGATTATCAATCACGTAATCATTTCTAAATTTTTAATTATATATTAATTTTTATAGAGCACTTCTGTATTTAAAGCCTAAAACATTGTTGGATTATACAATAAAATCTTCATTGTTTTTGCTTTTGTGAACATCCTGATTATCAGTTACTTGTAATTTGTTTTGTGGATATGTTGAAAATCAGAACTGTGATTATTAATGCAAAGTCATTGATGTTCATAGTAGAATTTTTGAAAATTTAGTATATACTGCAATAAATTTGTCCCTTGGCAGTAGATATTAGAAACAGTGTGTAATATCTCTTTCTTATCAATACACTTGCAACTTTACTCTGTATATTGATCATTATTGTGCTTTTTATTAATAACTGTGTAGCTGATTGGAATAATCTTATAACTGTTTATATTTTATAAATTGTTAAAGCTTTTGTCTTTATTTTTAGCTTCACTTTCTTTAAATTGCCTTTAAGAAAAAGTATAGATTTTTTTATTTGTAACTTAAATTTATTTTTATTTTAAGGTTTGCTGCATTTGGTATTCAGTCTTGCTCACATCTTTTGATATCATCCAGCCAATCGTGTGTCACTGTTTGGAATGTTTTATCTTTAAGTGGTAAGTAATGTTTTTAATCTGGCAAATCTATTTAATTCAATTTGTTTTCATTATTTTTTTTTTTTTTTGATAGCTGCATAGTAAGCATGACCAAGTTACAGGCTTGGTCAAATGATTTTATTTGTAAAAATCCAAACATGACAGTTTGTACAGTTTACCTATAATTTGTTGTTAGATACCCAAGCACAAAGAGGATTTTTGTGAGTTTTGGCCTTAAAGAACAAGCCCCATGTGACCGTCACTTACGTTAAGCGTAAGCTGGGGAAGTGATAGATTGGGGTAGAGATTTTCAGATATTCGGCAGTGGACATGGCATAATAATTCCTATCCTTAATGAACAGATTCTCATTAATTATTATCAGTTCTTTTACCTATCGTTTGATAGCAGTTTATTTTGAGCTTGCTTAGGCTAACTTTCAAACATGAAATGATGATAAGTAAATATTGATTACGTAATTGACTTTATAGTGATAACAGCAGTTATTTTTTGATATTGTATATTTGATATTTGCTAACAGTTACAAAGAATACAAATTACAATTGGAAGTTTTCTCTTTTCTTATTCTAGTGAAGTTTAATTTCTAAATAATAATTAAGTAAATCTATCAACGTGCTTTACTTAGACAGATAAGTAAATAAATAACGAACATTTAATCCATTTTCTGCTTCTTTTGGCTTGCTACAAACAAGTTAGCAATAATAATGGCAACTTTCTTCTTCATTGGAAATTGGTAGAGCTCTGTGCCAAGCGAAGGGAAGTTTCAGGATTTTAGTCCGGTCTAAAATCCAAAATCCACCCTCACTTGGGAGGCCATATTGAGTAACAGTTCCAGGATTTCCTGCTTATATCACAGAGTTTTGATATATCCTGGCGATAATCTGCTAACCCTAGGGATAAGACATTTCTAGTTAAGCTGTGACAAAATATTTGGAAGGCAAGATGACTCTCCCCTTAGCTGACCAAAATCTGTTAAGGGGAGACGGAAGTCAGTTTGGATGATTTGGAAGTCTAAGTTCAAATCGTTCTGTAAATCTTAAAAACACAACTAAAATCTGAAAATTTAAAATATGACAGTTTAAATATAAATGATTCATTTTCTCCTATTCTTGTTTTTATTTGATAAATGAATTAATTACATTTAATAAAGCTCAAAACAGGCTAATTTTTTGAAAGAATATGCATTTTATCAAATTATTTTAGCTTTAGAATCCCATTTCTGATTCTATGAATAAGTAAAGTAATAATCTATTCCCTGAATTCAAAATTTCCTTTACTTTCCCAATAGGTGAATTTTAAAGAAATTAAAACCATAAATTTGATAGTTTCGATTTATGGTTTTTATTTTTTTTTTTTAAATTCAACTATTGGAAAAGTAAAGGAAATTTTGAAATCAAGGAATAGATTATTACTTTATTTATTCATAGAATCAGAAATAAGAGCTTTTTTTAAGTTAAAATAATTTAATAGATTGCAAATTCTTTTAAAAAATTAACAGGGTTTTAGCTTAAATGTAATTAATTCAGTTATCGTATTAAAATCAAGAATATGATTCATCATATTTAAACTGTCGTTCTGGCATAGACGGCGGTCTGCCGTGAGGCCGATGTGTCGGAATCTGGGTTCAAATCCCGGCATTGGCATGGATGTTACTTTCTCCTTCTGTGTTTTGTCCGTTTCTGCGGGTATAGTGTGACCTGCCTCCTGTGGCATACCGTGGGCAATGTTTCGTTGGCTAAATGCTCACATTACTTGCCCCTTGTTGAGGCCAATAGTTTCAATACTAAGAGCCCAGGCGTTGGCAAAAGAAAAAAAATATTTAAACTGTTGTATTTTTAGCAATTACAGAATGAATTGAACTTAGGCTTACAAATCGTCCAAACTGACTTCCTCCTCCCCTTAATCCCTTCAAACCAAACCTCTTTGTGTGTGGGTAGCTATTGTTTTTTTCCTTGGTTGGTGTGCCACATACAATCATTTTTGTATTTGTTTTTGCTTTTTATATTATTTATTGATGAGTTTCAATCGTACTATTCCATTTGAGTATTTTTCTTGTCTGTTTGTATATGTTAAAATGACTGGGCAAATTTTCATAAAATTGGTATGTAGCTTATTTATAGTTCCAAATTTAAAATGTGCTTGATTATTTTGGTCCTCCATTCCATCCACCCCTGGTCCTGAAATGGACCCCCACCAGCGCTGAATGTTAATGTTAAAATCTTCACTACATGACAGATAGTTCTAGTAAAATAGTTAATCAACTATTTTACTAGAAATGTCTTGTAAATTGTAAATTTCACAAGATCCAAGGATCTTAACATTAAATGATTGTTTAAAACAGAAATTCAAAGAGGTTCGTGACTATGTTTAATGGTGTCTGTAATCCTACCTTATTTAAGCCAGTGCCATCTAAGGATGTTGTATGTTGCTATTAAATCTAGTGCTTTCTGATCATCCGTTTTTAAGAGATTTCTTTTATTATTTAATTGTGTATTCTATGAAGACATTGATAGCTCTGAATTCTAATGCTGCTTTATTATTATTGACCTATTGTTGACATCTTTCTTTTAACATAAACAAACATTGACATGGGCTGCATTGGCTTTGACTGATTTGAAAAATGCAAAAGATTTAGTTATTTAGCATCTAAGGCTTGATGCTAAATTGATGCTCTGTTTAGGGTCCCTATATCTATATCTGGGTGGCTCTAGTGGTTCAATGGTGTAGACACTGGACTATAGGCTAGAAGAGCTGAGAACAATTCAAGGAGGAGATTTATCCCAGATTATTTCTCTTCCAGATAGTCCCTATAGTTCACTCAGCTCTCTTAATCTCTTTCCCTGGGATTGAAGATGGATAGCTTTGGGTTGATATGGATCTACAAAACATAAAATGGATTTTTAAGTTAGAATTGTATATCAAAAAGCAACTATTACATGATGTGCAGTGATTCATTAGGAATCCCACAACTAATAAAATCCTGAAAATTTGTTTGGTTGGCTATTTACTTCCTGAAGATGTTTTTGAGTCATTCCATGCAGATATTGAAAAGGTGGTTCTCCAAATGCAATTTTCTTGATTTGAAAATTGTTATTTTTCAAGCATTTTAATGTATGTAATGTCATTCTGGCACAGACTATTGGTGAAGGTGATGAACTGACTTGCGACTGATTCACCTGAACTTGGATTCAGATCCTGACATGGACCTGATTGTTTCTTTCTCTCTTCTGTACATGTTTCTCTTCCTTTCAATGATTTGTTCTCGATTTCCTAGCTTTTTCCTGGCACAAAATAGCCTCTCTTGCTCTTGTACCGTTGACATTTGTGTGATCAAAGAAGCAAACTAATTGTGTCGAATATGGAATAAATTATAAAGTTTGAATAATACACAATTTTAGAAAGTGTCAAAAATTAAAATTTTCATTTAAAAATTTAACCTTTACTAAGAAGAGTGTATGCTATTCAGACTTCTCCTTTTATTATTCTGATTCTTATAATGAGTGTATAAAGGTGTTTATATGCCGTTTTGCTTTCTGCTGGTACATGAATCACTTAAATAGGATATCACATATCTTTTTGTCTCCTAAATTTAAAAAGTTCAGGCCTATGTAGGTCCTTCGGGTTACTGCTCCTGGTATTTCCCTGACCAATGGGACTCAGTTTTAAATCGGATGGTCAGTCCAATGCTTGCCTATGTTTAACCCTTGGAAAAGAAACAAATGGTATCCATTCTACAGAGGGCTAGTTGGACCCTAGGAACCATCTGGAGTAGAGTTCAGTGTGGGAAAATTCTCAACCTCCATCAGGGTTGGGGATTGAATCCAGCTCCAGGCCGCAGGCAAGAGCTTTACCACTTGGTTACCAGGCCCACATCTCTTAAATTTAACTATTCTAAAATTTTCTACTTTGTGATTGGTGAAAACAAACACAAATCTCCAAAAAATTTTGTAATTAAAAAGCAAACAAAACATTGAAGATGCTATAGATGCAAATTTAGTTATAAGCTTTTAATATAACTTAGGGCTGTTTTGTTTGCAGCTTTATACAAAGCAGTAAATGTTTGCATATGTATTTGAGGAATTTCCTGTCTCAATCTTAAGAACTGTAGTAAATTGATTAAAATCTTTGAATGTAATGTCATTCTGTATATTATTATACTAAATTACTTTTGTTTTGCATTGCTTCATTTCATTCACTAACCAATTCGAAAGTTTCTCATTGTATAAAGAGATTTAAATTTTGATAATTCCTTCTTTGTATTATTTAGTTCAGTGGTGTGTTCCTGTGGAACTTCATTATTTAGTCAAACATCCTACGAGAAATATAATGGCTGCTTTTCTGCATACGGGTGACAGTAAGTAAAATATATATCCTACTTGAAATACATAAACTATTAGCTGGATAATTGGAGACCTACTATCAAAATAAAACCTTTAATAAAATGACACTGATTTTCTGATTTTCCCGAATTATTTTGAGGTCTTTCAAATCTTATAAATTTGTGTGTGTGTGTGTGTGTGTGTGTGTGTGTGTGTGTGAGAGAGAGAGAGAGAGAGAATAGTGTTTTTGTTCTTAGGAAAGTTACTAACGATTACTTTTATTTATTTCAGTCTTTATCTTTCGACCATCTGAGCCAAAACCACTTCAAATATACGAAAAAGTCAGTGACTCTCCAGTTATGGCTGCCATATTCATAAATGAAGAAACAGAATATGAAATGCCCAAACAATCTCATACTGAACAAGATGAGATTGAGGATTGCGTTTCAAATTTATATTTCATGAATGAAAATCAGGTGACATAGATTTTAGTTTTTTATGATGCTTTTAGTAAAAAGAAAATTTATTTAGAGTTTTTATAATTTAAGAATATCTGTGGTACAAATAATTATTATATTTTATTTGTACTTTTCTGGATAGGTAATTAACACACATTAATACAAACTACATTCACTACCTATCAAGAAAGTTAATAATAAAAATATGCAAAACTTATGTTAAAATGTTTGCTACTTACTGAAGTAAAACTCAATTGTATTTCATTATGGACCTGTTTTTCTGCTAAAACAATATTGCTGTAATTATATCATGTTCATTATGTTTGGTACTTTTCAGCAAAATGCACCTGCATCTGAGTGCCTGAAGTGTTACTGTCATTACTTGTCAGTGATTCATTTACAGCATTTTTTTGGTATTCTTCAACTTCTCAAATTTTTATTTTTGTTTTTTAGGCCCAGCTTTATTCCACACTTAATGTACAATAGTCTAAATGTATTATTTGGCTTTTATATGCATTCACAAGTGGAGGGGGGGGGGGAACCCAAAGCTATTTTCCTCTTTTCAATTGGGGATCTGAAACCTTTACTGCCATAATCATGGAAAGCACTTGATACAAACAATAAAAATATATTTATGTAGGCACATCATACAAACAATTACAAATGTTTAAGGAATTTTGGCATGAAATAAAAAAAAAATACACACGAAATTACTTTCTGTTATTAACAACTTGGTTTTCAATTTGTTATTGTGACTCATCCAACTATCTGCCACCAAGCTATGCAAATCAAATCAGTACTTCAGTTATGCATTTTGCTGGTCAGATTTTATAGTTCTCTTCTCTGGCAAACTACAATAGCAGCATTAGAAGCAAGCATTGGCCACAGCAATAATGACATACACAATGGTATGTTGATGTCTGGGTTGATAAGTGAATGAATAGATAAGTGCAACTGTGTTACTCTGAAGATATTCCGTGTAGGTATTTTGTTGACAAAAATTTGTTATCTTTTTGAGCTGCAATTTGGGACATAATTTTACATTATTACACATTAGTACAGAACATTACCATCATTTTAATATGCAGATTGCTTTGCTTAGCAAATCGGCCTTATTTGTACTTGTTGTATCGTCTGGTCAAGTTGATAAATATCACATTGCAAGACTGAGTCATTAGAAAATTTTTAGAGGAATTCATTTAGATTTAAGAATTTTGTTAATGAACTGAATTGATTTATGACGTTATATCAGCAGTATGTAATAACTGAAACAAGCATGCTTCCCCAATGGGAGCATAATAGTGAAAATATTAGCAATGCGATTAGTACATAATTGTAAACTGACTTTTATTATTACCCTTTCTTGAACTTGGAAATGAGCTTAGAATCACTTGTGAAAGTTTAAAAATTGGTAAAATTAGTCGTTGAATCTCTGTCCATAAATACAATGTAATACAAACAAACAAACTTATCTATAGTAAATGTAATAAAATAAGAAAATTGAAAATGTAAGATAAAATGAGTAACATAAATAATACCAGAAGTGAGAAGCATAATGAATGCTTTAAACCATTACAGAACCACCTTACTTTCTTCAAATTTAACTGCAAAAACTATGAAATTGTCCTTGAATCAAATGAAGTTTCTTCTATTTATAAATACTCAGTTTTTTTAATCCTTTAGAATTTAGTAAGCCTGCTAAAGAGAAAATTAATAGCTTACGTTGAAGAGATTTCAAATTTTACAGCAAAATGGCAGTTTGAAATTGATGGAGAGAAGCTATCTTTTCAGTCCATTATATAAACGAGATAAATTATATTAATTTAGCAAAAATCAAGAAAATAAAAACCAATTTTTAAACTAAAATGGCAGTTTTTAATTTCACATTTTATGTAGTAGTTATGAAGGAGAAAAAAAAAGAATTTAATGTGCACTGTAGAACTTTGTGTATTAATGCTTATTGTTTTGTTGTCTTTTTTTATTTTTTAGGATCTACTTACACTTCAAGATGAACAGGGAGATAAGCAAGACTACTTATCAAAGGTATTTAAAATGTTTTAGTATACATTCTCTAAAAACCTACATTGACAGTAATAAAATAGTTGATCTACAGGCATCATATATTTATTTCATTACTTAGTAATATGTTTCATACTTAAGTATGTACATTGTAACACTGAAAGTGGGATTCCAACTTCCAAATACAATAAAAAAAAATAAAATAAAAAACTCTGCTACCAAAATAAAAATACTCAAAAAAATACCTTTCCTTTTCACTTATTAGTTTTCTTGGCTTCACCTATGGGATAATTACATCGCAACAGCTGGGCCCGGGTTTTACCACGACAATGTCCCTCCAATTAACTAATAACAATTACAATAATAGATAAACACACTCCCCACCTTAAATACAGTTGCCTTTAAGCAGTTAACGGAGTCAACTAACCTCTTTTCCTCTCTTTAAATATGCCACCCCATTCTATTTCCTTTTTAATAATAAATATACCTTCCCATTAAATAGATTATCAAAAAAATATTAATCTTAAAAAAAAAAGACAATAAAAACAACAATAGGCAGAATGTTCTAAACACATACACACTTTTATTAACACAATAAACTATAATTTAGATACAACTTTACACCCCTTTAGGCGATGTGAATCTAAGTTTGAATTAAGTTGAAATAACACATTAAATAGAAATTAAGGTTGTTCTGTTGGTATTGAAATAATCTTTAATCAAAATAACACTTTATTATGCTTTATATTGGCACAAAAGTATAAACCTTCCCCTCCAGGTACCTGCAATCCCTGAGTAAATAAAACATGTGATAAACAAACTCTGTGAATCAAACTTACATGTTTAATATATACACACACATAATACTTTAGCTTTTGTAAGAGACTTCTTCGCTATATTTTGAATTAATTAACAAATGGTTAAGGTAAATTCTCTTTATACTATAAAAACACACCGAAGTACAATAAGACCAAAATAGTCTTTAGACACAATACATTTGTGTTAACTATAATTGTTACAATCCCCTTTTTACTAAACACTAATAAAGTCTTTTCCAGAACTGTAACGATGTTTTTTTCTTCTTGTCTTAATGGCGGTTGGCTTGACCTTTCACCTAATATGTTTGTTCTTAAATTAATAATGCAAAACAATTTCGTTCGTCACTTAACATACATTTTCCTGAGCTCGGAAATTGATTAACAACTTGTTTACAACCTTTCGCCCAATAGTTTGTACGGATTAATGAGTAAATCATAGATAACACATGTTTCACCCCCAAAGTTTAAGTTTCACTACAACTTATTAATGGCGTCACATTGTGTGCCTTCTATAGGATTTCGCCTCATCTGAGCCTGTTTCACACTGTTGTAAAATTACTTGTAAGACACCCACTGTTTTTATTAGCACTTTTACAGTTTCTTTTAATCGAAGCAGGTGACTTATTCTAACCTATGCGAAATTGTCCGCAACTTAGTGCTTTTCCGTCGGCACTAAAAATCTCGTCTTCAGGGAATCTTCATTATCGTTCTAAACTTCCCCTTTTCCTTTTATGAATTTCTATAATTCTGTCCTTCTTAGAAAGACGTAACCTTTTAGTTCGCCCTTAAATTAAGGAAAATTTTTGATACTCACAGTTTACACGCTTTGGCAGGTTACTGACATCGGTCGCCTTTCGTCCAAATGTAGAGTCCGACGCTCCTTTAGACACTGCGAATTTTCTTACGGTTTGGTGTACCATTCCAAAATGCACACACACACAATCCGACGTCGTTCCAAAACACCAAACAAAGACGGGTCAAACCTCACAAACACCTTAATACGAACGGACATCTTTCTCTGAAAAATACGGAGCTACTCCTTACACAGCCGTTTGCGGCCGGTGCCAGCACGGGCATCAGAGCCCCGTGTGGGTCGACCGCCCCGCATGGCTTCAGCAAACAACTCTCTCTAAAAAACACTGAGGTTGCAACCCGCTCGCCTCATCTATTCCCGCCAAAACAATCACGCACACATTATTCACCAATAAACAAACTAGAAATTGATCACCTGACTAAGATTTCCCACCGATTTGCACTTGGCACTACAGCCAGGAAATCGAAACTAAATCCAGTAGACCACGTGCACAGGTCAAAGGTCAACGATCTTTTCTCATGGAATCTTTCTTCTCCTGATGTTCACACGCTCACAATAATTAAATTATAAACCATTACAATAAATACCTGAACTTATTTTTATACTGACATTTACTATAATTATAAAAATACAACCATTAATTATTTAAATCCAACAGTAATTCTAAATGATCACCATATATATTCAGATTTAGCAATAATTACAAACAATCATTAGATATGCCTATCATTTATTAATAATTAATCAAACTTTAAATCGTTTCCATTCTTCAAAATAAAATTCAAAATTTTCTCCAAAATAGCTCAAATTGCACTGTTCACAGTTATTATGGCCTTGTTTTGACAGATAATTCAAATGAAAGAATCATACCTAGATTTGATTCTAGATATCTGCTGAGCATCAATATTGCAAATTATAAATACACTTACAAACACTATTACAAAAAATATAATCTTTTATTATAAAATAAAAAAAAGAAATAAGTAGAATCTTTTTAGAATTGAAAAGACACTTTTTTTCTTAAAGTAAAAAAAAAAGAAAAAAAAAAGTTACTTTTAAAAACTAATTTTGTTTTTTCAAAGGCATACTTATGATTCTCCTATTTATAAAAAATAAATGAATAAGCATTAATGTGTTGAAAATGTTTATAATTGTAGATAGCCCTACAGCAGAACATTCCCTTAACACCTTTTGGAATGCTGATGGCAGAACACCAGAAATCAGATGCCTTTACAAAAATACCAGATGTACAAGATGCAGTTTCCAACAAAGAAGCCATCGATAAGGTAGATTTTTTACAACTTTTTTTTTATTTAATTTTGCATCTACCAGGAGTTTTTTTCTGCTGAATCAAAATTTTCTGTACATGAATGAAGATTTGGAAACAGCTTGCTTAATAAATTATATTTAGTAATGTCTTTATTTGAAAATATGCCATCACTTGTGTGGAAAATACAAAGGATTCTTTTTCTGCAATTTCTTCTAATAGTCCATCCTGAAATTTTGAAAAACAAAGTGTATTACAAGCAAGATCTAATATTTTCAAATTTTTATTCTAATAATTTTATTTTATTTTTTATATCATGACTATTTCACTGCAAATCACAATTAGGAAACTTTATTTAGCTTTGATCAGTATAATTGGATGTGGATCTTTGACTGTATAAGGATTTCTCCAACATTCTGAGATAGTCCTGCATTTCCTTTAATTTTGCTGTTTTGGTCAAACTACAGTTAAATGCATTTGCAGGATTTTTGGAAATTCCCTTACATGAATTACAGTTACAGACTTTTATTAAAGGCAAGCATAGGAAAACCAGAACTAAAAAGTTTGCTAAACATTTAATTTTTTCCTTACTTGACACGTGTATTATTTTCTGCTGTTTTTGTTTTATATACTTGTGCCATATCCTAAAGATGAGGGAACATTTTGAAAAGATCAGATTTATCTCAACTTAAAATTATCCTATTCTCTCTTATTTATAATTTCAAAATATTTTAATAATAATAAATAATTTAATAAGGTTTTTAGTTCACCTCTTGTATACATGAAACAAAGAAATGAAATAAAAGATATTTTTTTTAACTGAATCATTTTATAATAATAAGTAACGCTGTAATATAAAATAGAAATGTAATGTAAAATACGTCCACTGTGTCGTCTGCTTTGAATGCTGTTGGCTGCTAGAAATGGTTTAACCCAGCTCAAGCCAGTGGGTTATAACCAAGCTACCTTGGTCAATACAACAGCTCATCTGGTTTAAGTTTACAGAATGTAATAGATAGTTGTAAGTTATTATCAAAAAGTTTTTTTTTTTTGCAATATCTTCACTATAGCCTTAGAACGTAAGTGTCATAGAGCTACTGTGCATGTTAGTCATTTTCTTTATTTAGTGAAGGGAATATTCCCTATCAAACTTAACATTGTATCTTTAAGGATACATTGAGAGTTTCATATTGCATCTTTCATAGGTTCTGTAAAACATTTCAGGTTTTAATAACTGATGCTATTAATTTCTATTTGTTATTGCTTAAGTTACAACGGACATGCCATTTCTGGAACATATAGATTAGAATAGATTTATTAGTACTGTTTGCAATTGATTAACCATCATGTACTGCATGAGGCATGTGGAACCTTACTGGCTGAATTTCGCAACATAGCGGCTCTTCGTAACATCATGATGACAGGTCAATGTGCAGTGTATCTCAGTTCCCATTCTTAGAATGTTTATTTCTAGACCAAGAATAATTTTCATTACTCTGAAGAAATTTGACAACAATTTGAATTATCATTCGGTCATTTTTTTCCAAGATATCTATGACTGGTGCATTGTATCTCAACATATTGTTACATTGGCTGCTCCCAGAACTCAACAGTCTCAACAGTTAGTCTTCTTAATACTATCATCCTTCAACTCCAAGTTTTAGGATATTACTCAGTTTTCAATGTGGATCTGACTGGTGCATAACTTAAGTGACCTTCACGAAGTCCTAACCTGACAACGTTCTAACCATCCTAAGTTAGGATGACCAGATGTCCCATATTTTTATGGGATTATCCCGTTTTTTTTGAGGTTGTCCTGATAAATTTAGTACGGGAGAAATGACTGTCCTGTATTTAATGCAATTTCAAGATAACTGTTTACACATTCTTTTCAACCTTTGAGAATATAAGAACTGTGAAGGGTTTTTCACTTGAACCATCTGCATTGAGAGATAGTGCAGTACAATATTGAATTATTCATTGAGCTTTTCTGCACTATAGAGTTATGAATAAGTTTCCAACGATGGATATTACGTTCACTTTTTGACTTTAGATTGATTGGTTACTAGTCTTATTCATGCACTTTATTAAAGTTCTTAGTAACGCTTAGTGTTCATTACAATTCAACGTAAAGAAACACTTTCTTTATGCCATTAGGTAATTGCAAATAATCATATTTATAAACAAACTAGCTGTACCCGGCATGCGTTGCAATGCCACCCAAGAAAGGGCCCAGTGTCGGTCGGGGGGGTGGGATACTTAGGTAGCCGTGTCTCCTTCCACCCACCCAAGTGTGGTGTCCCTGCCCCTCCATATGAGCAAATTTTTCCCTTTTTGCAATAGGATTAGAAATGTGGGCTAGAGAAGGTGCCCTAAATATAAGGATCGTATCGGTCGATGGTGGGCCAGTGTATCGCCTTCCCCCCATAGGAGAACGAATTTTTCACTTATTGCAATTGACTTGGGAGGCCCGAGAAGATGCCCTAAATATAAGGGTGCATTGTCGGTGGTGGTGGGACACTTAGGTAGCCATGTCGCCTTCCACTCACCCAAGTGTGGTGTCCCTGCCCCCCCATAGGAGAGCGAATTTTTCCCTTTTTGCAATTGACTTGGAGGGCCCGAGAAGGTGACTGAATTTTAAGGGCCCGGTGTCGGTCGACGGAGAGACACTTAGGTCATTGTGTCGCCTTTCCCTCACCCAAGTATGATGTCCCTGCCCCCCATAGGAGAGCAAATTTTTCACTTTACACAATATTTGTACAGTTCTCATTGTCACCACCAGGTGGATATTTGGCTATTTCAGGGATTTTAACCCCTTTTCAACCCCTTGGGGGGGGGGTCCGAGTTCTAAGGTAACCTATTTTTTCCGCAGGGCCCTAAAGAGTAATTCTGCAAAGTTTGGTGCAGATAGGTCAAAGGGCCTAGAAGTGTATAAAGGACAAAGAAAGAAAGAAAGAAACATTCATTTTTATATATATAGATTTACGAAATTATACGAGAAAATAAAATAGTATCAATACTTTAACTTTATGATTACCGGTATTGTGAAGAGTAAGTAAGTAACACAAATAATAAAAGTGATGTTGATTTTGTCTGCTAAATTTAAGTGATCCATATTTTTATTTTCAAAATCTGGTCACCCTATCCGAAATCAAAGACAAGCTTGCTAGGATTCAGATGAATTCTTTTGCAGAGTTACAAGGAGAGATTCTTCTTGACGATCACTTCCGAAATGCTCTGGCAGGTGAGCAGAATCAGCACACTAAGAAGTTAGATGACTTAGGCTGCAACGACACCGGGACATTATTATTGTCATATTGTTGTTATTTAGAAGTTTTGAATTGGTTTTTGCATTTCATTATTTTCTAGCACAAAAAAAAAATGTGATCGTGATTTTCGACTCACCCTGTACATGTCTTTTTAGCCTTTGTTCTGATTTTAGAAAAATTGTATTTGTTGAAAAACTTGAGTATCGCAATTTTATGTTGTCTGCTCTATTATTTTCCCTTTTCCTCAAGAGGTGTCGCTATTGCCAATTTTTACAAGTAGTAGTAAAATCAAAATCAAATTTAAAATACACCTTCCCTCATGGTTATTAAAGTTAAGTAGTCGTGAAAGTTTCTCATTCCTAAGATTGGGTCGCTAATCTAAAAAGCTTGGGAAGCACTGATTTAGGGGCATTATGTACGTGAGACATTTTTATCGGTTTCAATATATGAAATGCAGTTATGCTGATAATAATAACTCTGAGAAAGCTTTTAAGCCTGTACCTACAAAAATAGTGGATAAACATAAAGTTTAAATAAAGAATAGAACAACAAAGCTTTTAGGTTTTTCTAAATATATTAAACACAGAATTCTCGAAGGAATCTAACTGAAAAAAATCCGAATTTCGAGTACTATTTAAAATTTTAGGTTTCGATTTCGGTTGCGCCATCTTTCGGTGAAGATTGTTATTAATACTATTCCCATTCTCAGCATTATGGATTTTTTTTTTAATTGTAATTATAATAATTGATTAAAGAATATAAAAGAAATTTAATGTTCATTGTGCAATCAATATCTAATGCTTAGGCCACCGCACATTTATTGCTTAAAGAATATTAACATTCTGAAACGAAAAACGATAATTGCATTCATTATAAAATAATTTATAGTATAGATTTAGTGACTAAGCTTATTTTAAAAGATTAGCCATTTTTTTCTTATCTGCAGTAGAACGCCGATTATCCGGTCTAATGCCGTTTGCCGCCCCTTCCCCGAAAAAGAAAATAATGTATCTACTTTTAAAGCAGTAGTTCTTTATTCTGAAATGTTACTCCTTTCTCTTAATGCATTCATTTCCGATTACTTATGCAAATATATATTTAGAACAACATAAAAATATCCTGAATTTACAGAAACTAAAAAAAAAAAAAATCATTTCCTAAACAATTGTTTTTTATAATACTTAATATTTCAAAAATACAGTGGTAATAACCTTTTGGCCCAATAATTTAAATTGTAAGCTTAATTACACTTTGTTTCGTATAAACAGGGTATTTCATGTAGATTTGATTATTCGAAACACCTGTTGTTCCAATGAGTTTGGGTAATCGACATTCTACTGTATTTTTTGTTACTATTAATATATATATATATATTTTTTTTTTACTTTTTTTAGCATAATGCATTAAAAAAAATAATAGATACAATGGTAACGGCATTGTAAGTAGTCAATTTCAAAATCCACATGTAAGTAATAGAGTTTTTAAAGAAATTCTTTTTTTTATTTAAATTTTTTATTGATCGATGTCGTTGTATCATTAATTAGTATTTACGTAAGCTAGGCTTTCCTCTAATATCGTTCCCTCTGTAAAAAGAACCTCTTCATGACCCTGTGTACGAAACCAGAAATTGGTTTGCTTGATAAAGCTGCACTGGTGTTCGCCGCATCCCGTTTCCTTTTGTTTAGAAAAGGAAGTGGTTTCAGTACTTTTAAAGTTTAGTGTTTGTTTTAACCTTAAACGGACGAAATAAGTGCTGTATTACAAAAAACATTGTAATCAACAAAATTTGCTTGAATAGTTTCAAACAGGAATTTGAGGAAGGACGTTATAGACATTTGATGCCGTTTCTTTGAATAACTATGAGAAAACGTTGTTAGTTAATTCGTTACGCAGTTGTTGGTTTTTTTATTATTATTATTTTATTTTTGTTTTAAAATATAATCCAAGTTTTTGAAATAGCTTTGTACCGATTTCATGTATTAATCCAATATCTTTAACTATAAAATTTTAAAATTACCTTAATCTGCAAAAATAAACACTATTTCATCCAGCTGAACCATATGCCTTCACTACTGAAGAGGAAATGAACAGATTAAAGATGTGCTATATTGCATAAAAATAAAGAAATACTGTGGGATTGATACTGACATTTATTAATTGCTAATTTCATTAAAAAAAATTCATAAGGATCCAGGAAATCACAATGATTTTTGAGATTGAGCAGTAATGAGACACACTGTATTGTTCGTTTTTCGTTTCTATTATTTTGATTTTTCTGTTTGCTGTTCAAATGATCTGATGCAGATTGTTGGTTGATCGCCTTGTTTCACTGTTTTGTATTGAGTTTTGTCCACAAAAAGCAGTTGAAAAGACCCCATAGGGATGAAAAGGGATCCATCGTCTGTTACTAAAAATTGTCCACTGTGTAATACGCTGTTCCTGGGACAGTGTTTATTATTGTTAGGTCTTTGTGACGATGTTTTAACGGCTCGTCTAATCACACGACTCCGCGTTGAGATAAAACGGTAGATTTTTTTACAGGATCCGACGTGATAGTCGTACACCTCCGTTCTTCCGCATCTTTTGGTGCATCTTCCCGCCACCGCGTCGTAAACGTGCCCGATGGGGCAGCTGAGCCGCCGCCCCCGCAGGCCCAACTGGTCCCCGGCGTCCGCCTGCTGGCTCGCCCCGTCGGTCGCGGGCCCATCATCGTCGTCTGCCGGAACCAGGTGGAAGAATCCTCCGTTGAATTGGGCGTCTGTGACGTAGTGGACCAGCGAGACGCATTTCCCGAGGACGTGACTGTAAGCTCGGGCGCGTCCGCATCGCGGCCGGCATCCTTTGTTGGTGGGGTCGCGGACTTCCGCGGCTCCGCAATTCCTGGCGTATGCACTATCATCGACGATACCGGTCACCTCTGCCGCTGTCGTCGTCGATACCTCCCTGCTCCGGCCGTTGGTCACGGACGAAGACGTGGTCGGGGGTAACCCGGAAGGCGTGGCATGGCACATCCCCAAGAGAAATAAAATCGCCCAGACCACGACCATCATCTTGAAGGCGCTGCTTTAAAACGGAGAAGTCCCTTAGAGTATCTTAATTTCGGAGTAGGGCATCACCGTGTTCTTGAATGAGCCACAAGTCATAAACATTGAAGTTGACGGGAACGAGAAACAACGAAATTCGAGCCCCCGGGCGAAATTTTTGCGAGACTTGCTCAGCCAATTATACGGAGAACTGCACATTTTCCATTTTCTTCTACACCTCCAAGACCTGTGCTTTATGTCCACCCAATCTTTGTTTATTGGAGATGATTACACCCTTCGGTTACCGACCTTGAATTAAAAGATGACGAAATGGATTTAAATGATCTGTTCTCTCCTGTTTTTTTTTTCCTTCCACAAGTACTCCTTACATATTACCTGTTCACATTTAAAAATGTTTCAGTATGTATAGGTTGTAGCGAAGAAAAACTAAATAATACTTATTTTATTGCAGTAATGATAATTGTTGTACATTCAAAATTCTGCTTACAAAATCCTGACCATACAAAAAAACTGATAATAAGATTCATAATAAATAGCAAAATTTTAGAGTTTATTTTCATCATTTATCAACAAAAAGTTCGATAGAATTTAAGCCTAATTTTCTTAAAATATTATATCTTAGCATTTTTTTTTTTTATTAAGTCGTTAAATCTACTAAATATACTCATTTACATTCAATTCTAAAATCTACTAATAAGACAATTATCCAAACAGTAAAATAAAACAAAAAATAAATTATATGTGCATTTCTTACTTAAATTGTTCGAATTAAAAGTGAATCCGATTTGATGAAACCACGTACAATGGGTTAGTGATTTAATATTCATTATTAACAGAATTAGGGCAGAAATCACTCCATTGTTTCAATTCCATTGTTTTCCTGTTTAGGAATTTTTGTCACTTGAACGCGCTAATGAACATTTGAAAAAGATATGAAATTTAGGACTGTCCATTATCTTCGAATATGCCTACCAAGTTTCAAGAGGATCCGTCCAGTGACTTATAATTTATTGGGAGATATATATGCAGAGAGTGACTGATTTGATAAAAATAAATAAATAAATATAAAAAAAAAAAGAGCACAATTAATTTTGTATTTTACACGTTGTCGATCTCAAAATTGAGTTTGTATTCGTTCAATCATTTCACTTGTAATATTTTCCCAAGAAAAAGTTCTTTTCAATTAGATTTGGGATGCCACTGGAATTTTAACCACTCTAACCATTTCACCTTGACATTCGTCTAAATTTTTCCATAGCAATTAACTCGTCAATTCCCATGGTTACTGTCGAGATATGTTATCAATTCTGATAACGAAACACGAAGTGTGTTTTTTGTTGTTAGTCTACAGGAATGTAAGGTTGATCGAATCACTCAGTCTGTGTGTCGATATGTCCCCTAATAACTTTTGAATTGCTGGATGGAGTTATTTGAAACTAAGTAGACGTACTCTATGACGATCAGACTTTTTTACATTTGAATTTTTTTTTTTCCCCAATAGGTCCTTATCTAGAGATGAGCGTAATACGGAGACAAAAATTCCCATAGAAAAGCATTGGATTTTAAACTTTCTGTTAACATCACATTGTCTTTAACAATAAAAGTGAAATCTTCACTATTTCATTCATAAGTAAATAATGGGAATTTAATTCTTTTTTCTTTTTTTTTGAAAATAGAAAATTTGTTCTGTTTATATTCAGTAGCTGTTTTAATTTGAATATAAATGTAGGCTTTATGTTTTTGCAGCTTTTTTTTCTGAAACTTAAGAAAAAGAAATTTTAAGAAATAACGTTTTAAGGAAAGTGTATTTTAAGTTAACAATGGATGAGACCAAATTATTCACAAGTGACATTCTGGAACAGCTGTTTCACCCTCGTTGGCGATCATCAGCCAGGAGAAGTCACAGTAGTCTAAATAACAAGGTCTCGCTGCTGAGACTAGTACGAACAATATATCGGAAGCGCAGTGGTGCCTCAAGGAATAAATTACACAATGAAAAAATTCACCTATGAAAAAAACGAGTAAGAAAATCTCTTTGTGGCACATGGATTTTCTCGCTCGTTTTTTCATTGTGTAATTTATTCCTGGAGGCACCACTGCGCTTCCGATGTATTTTAAGTTCTTTCGAATTTCTTCTTTTTTTAGATTCTCTGTAAAAGCTATGATACGATTTGAAAACTTGATACAGGGAAGAATAACTTATTACAGAGTTTTCGCCTACTTTTCTAGAAAATGAGGCTTATCAAATCAGTTAGTCTGTGTGTGTGTGTGTTTCCTAATAAATTTTGAAACATTGGATGGATCTTTTTGAAACTTGGAATGCATATTTAAGGACCCGAGACTATCTTAACTTTTATAATTGAAAAATCTTTTCCTTGTGGAGAAATTATTGCGAGAAGGAGACAGAACTTGCCGTAGGAAATCATCGGAATCTAAACAAAGGATTTTTATTGGTTAGGGATCCTTTCATTTGACTTTAACTAAGTAATGGGATTTTAATGAATTTTTATTCGGAAAATGAAATATTTCTATTGCTTGTATTTTAGATAGATGTGGGCTTATAATTTAAATATAAATTTTTCCTTTATGTCTAAATTCATGACTTTAAAAAGAAATAAAGTAAAATAGGAAGTAATGCTGTTCAGGAACTTCTTGTTTACCGTTATTTTGATGAGAATAAGTCCTGATATCTCCTTCAACGGTGCAGTGATTTGATGGTTGCAGTTCCTTTTCTGATAACTTTAAAGGAACTATTAGAAACTCTTTCAAGTTCCTTTTCCGTGTCCCTAAGAGTTGATTGTTGATTCTATTGTTTGTTTTAGTTTCTACATTTCTGACTTTGCAGAAACGCTGTAATGGATGCTATCAATGAAGGAGATGGATTAATGTACAGGATCTTTTGAAGAATGTTACGGCATTGACTGCACTCATAAAAGAGTTGCAGTCTAATAAGGAAATATTATAACGAGACTCATAAAAAGATCAACTAGATTGACTAGACTTGGATGCAATCGATGCAAGTACAAGTGCTCGTGATATAGGATCCAGATTTCTACGATCTAAAATTCATAGAGGTACACGCGTTTGTGACTTAAAAAAAATAAAAAAATACGAATAAAAATATGATCTAAAAACTGGCCTAAACAACCAAATAATAATAATAATAATAATAATAATAATAATAAAAATTTCCCATTTATAATATATTCTTATATTCTTCTTATATATATTATTTCTGTTATAAAATTTGTCCTCATTTACCAAAATACACCCTGAAACCCCAAAAAGAAAAAGAAAAAAAACGGGGGGGGGGGGGGGGGATATGTTTGCATTCATACAAAAAAAAAAACCTAAGTTTAGTATTTGCATCTCTCAAAAATGGAAAGAAGATCAAGGAAAAAAATACTTTGAAATCCGGCTCTTAAATAGAGGCTGAGACTCCTCTGCGAGATAAAATTGTTGTGAAAACAGCAAAAAACAGCACTGGGGAAAAAAAACAAGGCGCCTGGTTAAGAGAAATCAAATCAATCAATGATCAAAGTGCAGTTACAGATGAAGAGTATTTACATACGAATGATATAAAATGAAATACGGAATTGCAACACGATATCAAAAAAAACTATTTCCCCCATAAAGAGCGGGTTTCTCTTGACAGCCCCAATGCCTTCAAAGTAGTAGTGTGGAATAGTTACATGGCCGAGGTTTCAAACTGGCCATTTGAAAGTATTGGCGGATTTTTATTTTTTCAGAAAAAGAAAAAAATCTTAACTGTTTGTTGAAGCGAATTTTATAAATTAAAAAAATAAAATAAACGGAGAATTGTTTTTTTTGTGTGTTGCAATTCGTCTCTTTACTCAAAAATATTCTGAAAAGTAAAAATAAAATGCAAGATTTCAGAAAGTAGGCTTGTAGTTCTTTCAGAAGCAGCTGAATTTTTTTCTTTTCTTTTGTACATGCTTTTTTTATAATAAGAGACGAACATTTAATGTTTCATCACGTGTCCTTAAGGAAAAAAAAAAAGATGTAATTTAAGCAACATTTTTATGAAAGTAGGCTTCAATTTCTTTCCAAGCTTCTTCTTTGTTTATTTATATTTATTCCTTGTTATTTTATTTTCCGTTTACAAAAAAAACACAAACATTTCATTTTCTTGTGGTGCCTTATAAACAACTCAGTCAGTTAAAATAAAAGCTTACACATACGTAATGTTTACGTTGTGTAGCCTTGGAATGCCCTTGGCTGTGTGAGTAGCAATCAGGTAGAAATGCCTGTTCTGACATTCCCTCTGGGAATGGTTCCATAAAGGTCGGTGCCAGAAAAGATCGAACGTGGATTATTCCTTTTTTATTAATACTTCTTGAAAGTGAAGTAACAGGTCGTAATTGGGGCTTTATGAAGTATTTAGGTTTGTTTCCACTCTCCTAGGAAATGGAGACTCAGCAAATCAAAATCAGTTTGTGTTCACTTTTGAGTCACGAATCTTCTTGTAACTTGACATACATTTTTAAGAGAGGGTCTAATTTCTTTATGAGATTTTTTTTTTTTCCTGATAAGGATCTTTGTCGAGAAATTCTGGCGAGAAGATCATAAGAATTAGGAAAGAACCGAAACAACGGGTTTTTATCGTTGCTTTAATCAAAGGATATTAACCCGCTTATTAATCCTATTAATTTCTACGTGAGCTTTCTATGATTAAACTTAATTGGATTCATTCTACTTCAGTAAATATTGCGGATTTAAAAACTAATTTCTCCTCTTTTTTTTTTTTTTTTTTGAAAAAAATGAGTTTTAAACATCATCATAAATTATAATTAAAAAAAAAAAGTAAACCCCATACTTTTTGTTTGTTCGTTATATTGCTACAGCGATTTAAGGAAATCTAAGATTTTAAGGAATGTAGCATTCCAGTTCTTTAGGAACGTCATACATTTGTTAGGAAAAAGGATTGGTAATATAATCCCTACCGTAGAAAGATCGTCATTATAAAGAGGTTAACGTAAGTACAGAGGTTAGAGGTCGGAAGAGGTTCCTGCCGAGGGGTGTTATTGTGAATTCATGGTGTTTTCATGAGAATGATCTAACGCTTACCTTGACTCATTCCAAATGCCAGCGGGGGTTACGTTATTGGCCTACTTTTCAAAGGAAAGTGAGACTCATTTAATCAGTCAGTCTGCATGTGTGTGTGATTCTATTAACGCTGAATGGATTGTTTTGAAAGTTGGTGTGCATATTTGTGGACTGGAGACAATCTAATTTTGAAATGTGAAATCTCTTCCAAGTGGGTCTTTATCGAGAAAGTAGCCCATTGGGATGCCATTTCTATTTTATCCTAATAGCAGCCAGAATTGTTACGATTCCTATTCAGGCAACTAATGCATTTGAAAAATTATCGTGAAAAGGTGACAAAAATTCCCAGAGAAAAAGCATTTGATTTTAAAAAATGAATTATTTTCTATTTCTTTCTGTTGCTATGTCATTGCCTTAAAAACTGAATGGTAAAATCGCACATAATCCATTGGCTGCAACTTGATCCGTTAAGATTAATCCAATTTAAAAAATCCAAGAAAAATTTTGTAGATTTTATTTATTTATTTATTTATTTTTTTTTTTTCTCAGATAATAGAAAAGTTGCGCGTCTTGTATTCAGCAGATATAAGTGTAGGCTTTTCGTTTTTATTGTTTTCACGAATTTAAATAGGAAAAAAACAAATAAGAAATAACATTTTAAGAAAAGATAGGCTCTTTTGAACTTGTTGTGTTTTAAGCTAAGCTTCTTGTTGAGGAGGATTGACTATAACTATTCTTATTCGAACAGTCACTGAAATTTTAAATTTTGTTTCTAAACTTTTACACCTTTAACTTGTAGAAATTGAAACCTACTGAAATAACTTTTTCTCCTTTTTATTGGATCCATTTTAGAACTGCATTAAGAACTCTATTTAGAACTGCATTAAGAACTCTATTTAGAACTGCATTTTAGAACTGTTCTGTCTGATACTCATAAAACAGCACTGTACCGATATTCATGAAGTTTGGTTTATAGTGACGTCAATGAAAGTTGACGACCCATTCCAAATTTCATCGACATTGGATCAAAATTAACGACCCGAAGTTCACTTTTCCCGTGAACCTGTGCAGCTGCTTTCTGTGTTAAAACAGCTAATACTACGACCACAGAGAAAAGTGTCTTCATTTGGTGAGTTGAAGTATGGAAGTATATAAAATATAAGAATTAGATCGTCCCCAGTCCTCGAATATTCATACCAAGTTTCAAGAAGATCCATCCAGTGACTCATAAGTTATAGAGAGGTTGAATACACACACACACAAAGACTGTTTTGATACTTTTCACCTTCCTATTGGAAACGAGGCTAAAAACTAAACGGAGAATTTCATGTGTTTTATTTTCTCGATTTAAAAAAAGAAAAGAAAGAAAACTAAAAGCAAAATTATGAGGAAGGTGTGCTTCAAGTTCTTTTGGGAATTCTTTGAAATGGGTGTCGTCTGAAAGCTGAGTGGAATCTTAACCAATTGTGTTTTTAATTGATGACGTGTCTGAGAGCCTTGGGATCATGTTTTTTGTTTTCATTGCAATTCAGATGTCACTGGCACATCAGACGACTGGTGATCTCATCTTCTCCGCCTTTGAAAATGGGTTCTGTTTTATATCAGTTAGAAAACAATTCGTAAAAGATTTTGCGCCTTTTTTAAACAATATTTTTATCAGGGGAAGGTTTTTAAAGAATAGTAATAATTTTTTTGAATAAAAACGTATTGGAATGGAATTTTTTTTTTTTTTATTTTCCTAATAACATATTTTTTTAAGAACGTTGAGGCTTATAAAATCACGATGTCTGTTTCTGTGTTCCTCCCTTCGTTCCCATTAACTTTGGAAAAAGTGAATGGATCTTTGTGAAACATGGTATGCAAATTTACGTCCAAGTTGATTTACCTTTTGTGTCTGAAAATTTTTTCTGTGTCCTTATAAATGAATTAAAAGACATTACCCACAGCCGTGAATTACTTTTATTTATTTATTTATTTTTTTTTTCACAGAAGGGATTCATTAAAACTTTTTTTTTCCCATTGAAAACTCATTGTTCTGGAAATTATCGTATTTCAAATTTACTTTTATATTTGTAATATGAAGTGAGGTTTTAGTTAGTTTTTAAGAGGGTTGGCGATGTCGCTATGACATTGGCCTCTCACCTCTGACTACCATGTTTCGGTTCTCATGTGGGTTTCGTGATGGTAGACGATCCGCGCTGGGCAGGTTTTCTCGGGGTTCTCCCGTTTCCCCTGCATTTCTCCCACCATACTTTCTCAGTCTTTCTCTCCATCTGTCCTTATTCCGTGGGATAGTACAATAGACCTCCGGTCGCAGTGCTTGCTTCTCTGCCACCCACATTCACTACTTAACATAAAAATAAAATAACATAGTTTTTACGAGAGTAAGGGTTTTTTTTATTCCCTCCTTCTACAAAGTAGATGAATTCATAATCAAAGTATTAGTCACATACATTAAAAAGCTAACTCTATACTCTACACGTCATGTCTTCGTGACCAATGGGACTAAGTTAGGATCGGAAGCCGATACCATTTTGACCATAGGGCTGGATGAACCTTAGGGTCCTTCTGGAGGGAAATAAACGTGAAAAAAAAAATCCCCCGACCACTGCCGGAATTGAACCCGGGCTCCGCCTCTTCTCCGCAAACCAGGGCCTAAACCACTGAACTATCAGACCCCCTCCACATTTATTAAGAATTGCTTAACATTTTTTGCGCTTTATTATACATTTAAATTGGTTGTTTTCAGGGTTAATTTCAATTAGGAATGCAGATGGAAAGAAGCGTGCGCGATAACTTAAAATATCATGGTGATAATAATAAAATTGTTGCTCAAAGTTTGCTCGGCGGTCGAATAGTTTAAAAGTTGTTAACTGCTATTTTGATATTAGCAGGTATGGCCTCAATTTTATAGATGAGGGTGGTGGTGGTGATTGGAGACCAAAGTAATTCATGCATAAATAAACATTGTACCAAAGAAATTCTTCTAGCCATTTTAGCGATGGATGTTTGGGCCATTTTTTTAAAAATAGTAAGGGCACAAAATAAATGTGTTTGTAATATATTTTAAGTTGAACCGTAAATAAACTACGGACCAATTTTTTTAGAAATTCGTCCAGCCGTTTTAGCGTGATATCAGTACAAACAGGCAAATGGACAAACAGAGAAGAAATATAACAATGGCTGAGACCAAATTGCTTACGAAGTGACATCCTGGCACACCTGTTTCACGCTCTTTGGCGATCATCAGCCAGGAGCAGTCACCAGTAAAACAACAAGGTCTCCGTTTGTTCATTTTTTCTTTTGAGGCAACACTGCGCTTCCGATGAGAGAAGAAATATATACATTTGGAGTAGTATGACTTCTCATTAAAAAAGAGAATATGTTACTGTTATTGTATAACGTACAGTGGCATTACATAAGTTCTTTTCAAAGCCTTCTTCACAAAGAACGATCATTGTTATCTAAAAGAAAGAACCAACTCTTTTGAGATGACTACTATTACAGTAAGGCCTTAATCGTTAGGCCTTTTCATGCCTGTTTCAACGCTCTGGCCTTGTTTTTGTGTCACCTGTCTGCGGCAGGACCAAGGTTATGGACGAACCAAGGATCTTGTGCTATTGTTCCACCATTTGCCTGTAAATCATCACTCATTGCAAATGTCTTCCGCGTGAATAGTATGGAAGACCCACGTGGGCCTTTACAATTCAGGAAAACAAGTCAATTTTTTTATATTTTATCTTCCTCAGTTAAATTAAAAACAAAACTATCCCGTAGTAGTAAAATTACGAATGTTTTGTCTGCGGAAAAAACATTAAAAAAAAAATTTCCTGAAAGAACTTGAATCCCACTTTCCGTAAAATCTTGCTTTTTCTTTTCTTTTCATTTTTTTTTTAATTGTAACTGAAAGTAAACAGTAGAAATTTTTATATTTTCGTAATATTTAAATCCGAAAAATCCTTACTTAAATTATCAGAATCCAATTAATTTTAATTATATTATAAAGAGGATTAGGAGGATTAATAAGCGGATTAATACCTATTTGTTGAAGACATGGATAGGAATTTTTGTCCTTTTTCTCGCGCTAATCTCTCGACATGGACCCACTTGGAAAAGATTTCAAATATAACAGTTAGATGGTCTCTAGTTTTTAAATAGACGCATCATATTTCATGAAGATCCATCGATCGGTTGAAAAGTTGTGGGATACTTTATCCTTCTTCACCAGAAGAAAGTTCAAATGATTTGTATCCTGTAAGAAGTTTCTGTGCTTCCGTTCTCTGATATCAAACACAAATACCATAGATGCCAAACTTTTCTTCACTTCAGAAGGTCAACAATTTGCTAAGAAACGCATTTTAAAGCTTGATCCATTGTTTGCGTTGTCTTTTCTGTGATGCACGTCGCTAACTTTCTTACATTGCACCAGCAAATATGGTTAAGTGTTATTACTTAAGAGAAAAGTAGCAGAAATTAAGAGTTACGAAACGTGCTAATTTATTATTTATTTACTTTTTTATTTAATATTTCGCCCGGGCAACGCCGTGTAACATATGCATTCGGCAATATCTAGAAATGCATATCCCTTTCGAGAAAAGAAATATACATTTGTACTACCGAATTTATTAATGTATAATAATTAATATTAGTAATGTAATATAATAATTTAATATTTAATAATATATAATGTATTTGTTTTATCGAATACAAATATATAATTTATGTAAACTTCTAGTCCTCGCCAATTATTATTAACTGAATAATATTTATAACTAGCTGTACCCGGCATGCGTTGCAATGCTACTCAAAGAAAGAAAGGCCCGGTGTTGGTTCGGGGGGGATACTTAGGTAGCCGTGTCGCCTTCCACCCATCCAAGTGAGGTGTCCCTTCCCCCCATACGAGAGCGAATTTGTTACTTTTTGCAATTGACTTTGGGGGACCGAGAAGGGCCCTAAATGTAAGGGACACTTAGGCCCTTGTGTCGCCTTCCCCCCCACCCAAGTGTGGTGTTCCTGCCCCCCCCCCCCCACTCCCCATAGAGAGCGAATTTTTCACTTTACACATTATTTGTGTAGTTCTTATTGTCATCACCAGGTGCATATTTGGATTTCACGGATTTTACCCCTTTTGAGGGCGGGAGAGTCCAGGTTCTAAGGTTGTCTATCTTTTCCGCAGGGTCGTAAAGTGTAATTCTGCAAAGTTTGGTCCAGATAGGTCAAAGGGCCTAGGAGTGTATAAAGGACAAAGAAGAAAGAAAGAAAGAAACATTCATTTTTATACAAGGTTATTCTAAAAGATGGGCCCAATTTAATTAATTTGTATTTAATGAAGTATAAATTGGACATGAACAATCTACATACTAATAAAAGAGGAAGTTTTAAAGTTTTACCAACGCTGGCCGACCTGCGGAATCGTGTCACTGCTGCGGTAAACTCACTTCAGTAACACAAGACATGCTTATTCGCGTGTGGGACGAGTTTGGCTACCGCATAGATGTTTGCCGTGCAGCAGAGGGGGATGCATTGAACATTTATAATCTGTGTTCTAAAAAACTTTGAAACTTCCTCTTTTTATTAGTATGTAGATTGTTCATGTCCAATTTATACGTCATTAAATACAAATTAATTAAATTGGGTCCAGCTTTTAGAATAATCCTGTATATAGATTTTTATATAACGTGCCATGTAACGACTGGCAAAATATTGCAAATAAAAAAATATGAAAAAAAAATAAAAATATATTTAAACAAAAAAAAAACAAAAACAAAAAACCCACAACAAATGTAATGATTTCTTCTGTTGTTGGATGACGCAAGCAGTTGTATTAATTTTTATCATATGGAATCTACATTACAAACTTGTTCTAAATCCGTTTGTAATTATTATTTATTAATGAATAAATCATTTTTTTCTGCTGAAGAATATTATATAGTGTATAATTAATATTCACTATATATTTGTTATATTTATGAACTTAAGTATATATATATATTGGCAATTATTAAGTTGTTTTTGTATTAATAATGCAGTCGGACCTCTATTAAACGAGGTCGCTAAATCCCGAAAAAAAGTTCATTATATGGAAAATTCGTTAAATAGAGATTCACCTTTTAAAATTACTTTAAACTACATAAAACAGATTTAAAATACATAAACAATAAATAGTATTAAAAAAGTAATAATTTTAATGACATAAAGCATACATTAACACAAGCGTACTTAAATTTTACTAATAAGTCTGTTAATTTTGTCTGAGTGTATTGTTTTGAAAAAGTGTTTTCGCTCATAGTATGTCTCGCATCTTTGCAATGAACCAAAACCCCCTTCATTATTTCCTTCAAATTGTAATCCGCTTTGGATTGTTTCAAATGATTTTAGCATTTCATCATACGAAGGTTTTTTGATTTCTGCATCATGATCATTTCCATTTTTATCATCTTCATCTTAATCACAATTCATTGCTGTATTGTTTTTATTTTTCACACTGTCCAAAATATCCGATTCAGTTAGTGTTTCCGAGGTCTCAACTTCAAAATCAAGTGAAAGATAATCATCAATCAGCATATCATCGTTAATTTCTTCTTTTTTCCCTCAGCTGTATCCTCGAAAAAGTTCGTTAAATAGAAAATGCACTTCGCTATTTGGAGGTTATTTTACGAAGAAATTAGCAAAATGTTCTTGGTTCCAAAGAAAAGTTCGCAAAATAGAGGTTCGTTAAATAAAGGTCCGACTGTACGTCATACAGTATTTGATAGGTATCATAAGTTGTATCATAATTAATACACTATAGGTAATTACGAACTTTAAGTGGCTCCTCTTCTAAGATCATTTTATTTTGGATAAAGAATAAATGCCTCAAACATTTAGTAGGTACATAGTATTGTTATTTATTTTTGAATTGAATTTGAGTGAATTCTCGAGCTTTTTCAGCTTTCTCGGTTTTTCGATGTAACTTAGTCAAGTGGCGGCACCTAGCGACTTCTGGGTGGAAACTCGGTGCTTCTGACGAGTGAACAGCAATAAGGAGAAACTCATTCTAAATAAACACTCAGACAGCAATGGATTAAATAAAATTAGAATTAAAAGAGAACTTCTTAATTAATGTGGAATAACGGAACTCTCTTATTTATTTATTTTTATCGCATTCGGGAAATATGAATGAGAAAATGTATTCAAATAAAATTTTAAGTTTTATTGACGAAGTTACTATTTCACTTTGCTTCTGTGTTTGTCCCTTTTGTGTATGCGCATCCCTCAAACACGATCTCCGAATCCTTGCTAAAACTCGTCGACTGATTTCTTTAAATTGGTTACGATCTTTACTTGCAGCCCTATTGAAAATACGAACACAGTTATTTTGATCCCCACTTTATCCTCAAAAGAGAGATCTTAGCTCTGCTTGCTATTAATCCCCACCAAGCGATGGACAGAGCGAATATCTCGGTGTATATTAGATAGAATTTAATATTTGTATTCAATTTAGTAATCATATTTAAAAAAAAAGTACTTTTATTCAACCAATTCGAATAATTATTAGCAAATTATTAAGCACTTCTGGAATGTGATTTTGAAGTCGAAATTCTCATATCTTTCCGTCTATCTGTTAAAAAACTAGTTATCCGAGGAAACTGAAATTTAAAGTTAGTTTGAGATTATTAAAAGGTTGATATCCATTGATTTTAATATGTATTGGATAAAGAACTGGAAGCGGAAAATGACGGAAATAATTGTCTCATTGACATGATGATTTGTGAAACTTTGTATCCTGAGAAACTGATATTTTAGTAGAATGTTTGGGCTAAGTGTATTAAATATCAACAATGGGTGAGACCAAATTATTTACAAGTGACCTGGAACAGCTGTTTCACGCTCGTTGGCGATCATCATCCAGGAGAAGTCACAGTAAATAACAAGGTCTCCGTACTGAGGCTAGTATGAACAATACATCGGAAGCGCACATATTTATGAAATGCCGAAATCCCCGTCCATGATAGACCTACAAACAAAGGGCGAAGGGCCAGATATATTGTTGTTCAAATATCAGACTTAATTAGGACCCTGACTTCATGACAGAACATTTTTTTCCTGATCTCCAATTCCTTTTAATTAGGAACAAGTAATCCTCAGATTATTCTGATTCAAATAAAACTTCTTGTTTTTTTTTTTATTATTTGGAATAGAAATATATATTTTCATCCTACATGAGGTTTAGATAAAATTTTGGAAATTTAGGGCATTATTTAAGAACACAAATAAAGAGCACTTCCTTCCAATCGGTTCAGTCATTCTGCGTTTGGATTCCTCGTCGTGAAATCAAAAAGACAAAAATTCCCAAGAAATGACTTTGTATTCTAATATTTATCCATTGCTTTAAAACAACCAATTTCAATCCACTTTTAGCGAATCGATTAATTAGCAAGAAGTATTGATATGATTACAGTTCATCCGAATTCAACCATTTGGGGACGTCCATTAATTACGTGAGGTGTTTTTTAAAAAATTTGGACCCCCCCCCCTCCCCCATGGTGAGATTTGGTGAGATTTTGCCGGACCCCCCCCTCCCCCTTGGTGAGATTTCAAAAATTTTAACAACCAAAAAAAAAACGGAAATCTTGCTTTAACAACCAAAAAACAAAAACAAAAAAAAACGGAAATCTCGATTAACAACCAAAAAACAAAAACAAAAAAAAACGGAAATCTTCCTATGATATATGAAGCGTACTTAATGCTTGCTAATGGAGCTGTTATTTTTTAAAACCTTTACTCCGGCAGAGAGTGTTCATACAACCCGCTAAAATAATTGCCATGTGTAGCTAACATGTACAAAAGAAAACAAAGGCAAATCAATAAAACAAATCTATGTATATTCTGTTAAAAGTTCCTTTTACATAAAAATGTTAATCCTATTTCACTTGCATGAATCTACGTCTCATAATACGAAGTGTTCTATGTTATCCATTTAAAGGCTTGTGTAACATTCTTCTTAAATGAGATAACTAAAAGTCTCTTTGTATCAACTTTATCTACACTTGTATTAATGTCTTGAATCATTAACTTTGTAACCTTTACTGGTGTCTGTTAATCTGTTCTTCTTGAAGAAAAGTGATGATAACGGTATTCGTGTATTATGCCCCGTCCGTGTAAGGTAAATCAAAGATTACTTACAATTTGCTGAAGTTCAATCATCTTCGGTCTGATCGTCCAACATTGAATCCTCTTCAGTGGATGCTTGACGATGTCTTCGAATTCATAGCCTTTCGAATCCGATTGAAGATGAGCTTTCGAACCAGATTATTCCTTTAATCCTTTCGGTTTACTTGAACTTCAAATCCGTTTTCCGGCACGTATCTCTTGAGTTTAAGAGCCACTTATTTGCAGAAACAAGGAATATTTATCTTCGATATTCCCTTGCATCTTTTAGCGAATAAGACTTCCGAATACATCCTTGTTTGTCATCGTATTCCACCATCTTTTTGTTTCTTCCTTGACTAACAAACATCAGTCCTGACAATACAACTACAACAGCACATGAGTTCATTCTCTAACAATCGATACTCGATCGCATCATGTGTATCTCTTCTTTATTTGAACATGATTGTTGCGTTGTTCTTTTGTTTTTTTTTCCTTCCCTCAGATTATTCACGATTATTTTGACTTCTCTTGGAATTGTCTCAGGTTTGAAATACGTTAGAAAATTGTTCAGGTAAGCTTTTCTCAATTCAAACCTACAATATATATTTTCTCTGAATGAAAAAGTTTACGTGAGATTTTCGTTGACCCCTCCTCCCCCTTGGTGAGATTTGGTGAGATTTTGCCGGACCCCCCCCCTTTTGACCTCACGTAATTAATGGACGTCCCCTTTCCTTATTTTTGCTTCTTTTTTTTTTTTTTTAAATCTTATTGTAAGGCAAAAAGGCTGTAAGTTCTTCGTTGTTTGTTGTTACAAAGATGAATCCTATAAAGGTTTCGTTGTTTCCAATATGAATTAGTATCATGTGTTTTTTGGAAACTAAAGAGTTACTTGACCCTAATTCTTCTTTTAGCTTGTGTACAGTTAATTTGTTTATTGATTTTTTTGTCTTTCAGTAGATCAGGTGAAGCTCATTTCTTAACAAGACATCAATTGTTCTTGTTTTTAAGTTGCGACCTCTTCTATCAACTCGGGAACAGAAAAGATCAACAATCAGCTTATCCCGTTCTGAACTTTCAGGGAATCACGCTTTTATATTTTGTCGCCAATGAAAATAGGTCTAACTTGCCGGCTTAGCAAAGAATTGATGCGAATTAAAACATTCTAGATATGAAATTTAATTTTCATGAAATGTGTACGCCGTCGCACTGATTAAAAAATTGATATATACATTTTAAAAAGTAGAACTACTAGTTTCGATTCTCATAGGAATCTTCTTCAAGTTACTTGAAATTAAAAAAGCATATGGTTTATAAAGCCTTAGAAATTACAAATGACGGAAGAAATCACGTGGCTAGAGACCAAGCTCATGCCATTGCTCGTCAAAAAAATTGGAGGTGGTCAGGAAAAAAAAAAAATTATTAGCTACTATTGTGTTTATTCTTTTTTCCCTTTTTTATGAATTAAATATTTTTCCATATTTTTAACAGACAGGGTATCATTATAACAAGTTGGATCACTTAAAATAAAAAATGTCTCCTTACATTTCCTAAGAAAAGGATTCTCTTCCTTGCAAATGATTTTTACTTCTTTGAAATTAATTTAATTTTCCGAAAGGAATTCAATAACAATCTGCTTTTCGTTAGGCAATAATATTTGTATTTATTCTCCGCCAATCAAAATGCATTAAAATCAAAACAAACAAGATGGCGGACAACAATAGTTTCATCTCGTTCGCTAAAACGTTGTTATTTTATTGCTGTTGTTGTTGTTGTTTTTTTTTTTTTCAAATATTTTCATTGAAAATAAGCGTAATCATGGTCCAAAAAAGATTAGTATATTAATGTAACAGAGGATGAAATCCAAAGCTTTATAATAGAAATTGGCAACCACTCTGATAATGACGAAATGTAAACAAAATACAATCACACAATTCAATAAAAATTCAATGTCCACTAAACATCAACCGTTCATTTCAGAACTACAATCTCAAGGAGTCAACTTAAAAACAAATAAGCTTCCACTTCTGTTATACATCAATAGTTTATTCATATATCCAGCCATGTGAACTTACAAAAGTAAAAAATATCTGATTCACTGAACACCAATAGTTCATTTCATATCTCCATTCATGTGAACTTTAGATTAAATTTTATAGAAAAACTCCAAATTCTTGGACTTAAATGTTTAGACGGATTCTAAACATCTTTTTTATATATATTTGTGTGTGGTATAACATGTGAGCTTAAATAATTACAATGTAATAATTTCTCTAAGATAATATATTCAAAGTTATACATATAGTCAAAGGTTTTAGATGTAAATTTTTCGGGCAAAAATAAAAGTAAAAAGTAAATATATATTTATATAAAACTACACAAATATCAGGAACTAAAAAAAACAAACACATATTCTATCTTGATGGCAGATCACAATTTCATTTCTGTATTTGTGCTTTATTGCCTTTATGTCGGCTAACTTCCATTATAAAGGCAAAATATTGATACTGACATCTTTTGGCGGAAGGATACATTACGTCATCTTGTAAGCCGTCTGTAGAATTGGAACGGGATAAGCTTGTAGTTTCCCTGTTTCTTAAAAATCGAAAAACTCAGAATCACATTTATCCTATTTTTCTTAGAATGTGATTTCTTGAAATTTATTTATTTACTTATTTATTTTAAGTTGTTTTAAGAAAATAACGTCTACATTTTTTATTCCAATCTACGGAATACAAACAGTAGAGCATTTTCTGGTAAAATAATAGTAATAATAATAAATCCACTTTATTTATTCAAGATTCCAGTCGCATGAGAATGTATGTAGCCTAAACGACCCTTTTGGAAAGACTTCAAATAGAAAATCGTTCATTAATTCTCTAATAGGCATACTAGGTTTCAAGAAGATCCATCCAACGGTTCAAAAGCTATTTGGGGGGAGGGTGACTGACTGACTGAATTGATGAGATTCACTTTCCTGTTTGGAATATAGTCTTTAAAATCAGTACATGATAGGAATGCGCTGGCCTTGAATTTTGATTTTGCGTGTCACAATTAACAAATATTACAACAGTCGCTGCAATGAAATCATCGCAGACTAATTATTACATGAATATCTTTAAAGAAATTAACTTTGAAAAACATAAAATTGATTTACTAAACTAACTTAGATGAAGCAACTGAACATGCATTTATGTACCTTATTACTTATTTAATTGATTGAGTAGATGTATATTTATTGAACTATATCGGAAGATACAGTCCTTTAGAATTGTAATCATACAATCATATGATTCTACAATCATATAACTCAAATATATAATCATAATTCTAAAAGCACTGTATCTCCCAATACAATTCAATCAATTTACATCTATTTAGTCAATTAAATGACTAATGCTTATTAAACTGTCCCATTCAGTTTCTTTAGAGTAAGCTTTATTGCGTCAGGTTCTGTCGAGTCAGTGAACCTGGTGGGTGGTTCCCTAGCCTAGAGGCAAAATAGTTCCACGGTCAGTAGGTCGTGGGCTGTTTTGCCTATGAGAGCAGGGATTCCCTCCAAGTCCAAGCCCCGCTCTTTTTCTACTGAGTGTTGATTGACACTTCGCTCAATAGATGTCTCTGTCAACATCCGGTTGGTAGAGCAAACAACTGTGGTCTGCGGTGACAATGTACTGCCATTGAGGTTAAACAGAAGGCGTGTGAGATCGGGCTGCTTTTTTTTTTTTTTTTTTTTCGTCACTGATCTAATTAATAGATATCGGCAATAGATATACTTCAGGTTAGGCGAATACCACCTTTTTAGAGGAGTAAAGAAATCACAAATTAACATTTAATTTGATATTTACGTCTACAGAAGAGACTTATTTTTTTTTTTAAATCAAAAATAAATACTTTTTTTTGGATTTTAACAGAAATTTAATCGAAACATAGAATTTGTTGTTGTACTTGAGGATCTCTTGTAATTGCCATCTTATCAGTAAGTTTTATTATTCAAAAGGTTTTTGCTTACTTTGTATAAGCCTCAAAGTGAGGGCCATCTAAACCTGGGTGGGGGTGTATTCTTCCGCCAGCAAATTTTGAATCACTGAATGAATCTTCTTGAAACTTGCTATACACATTTAAGGACATGAGTCGATGGAACTTTTATATTTAGGGTTTTTGTAGTTCCTATTTAGCTCGAGATACAAATTCCTACTTAGAACCGGAAACAGTGGATATGTCTTAAGCACATTGATATGAATTCGCTAATTAATCCTTTTAATGGCTGCTCAAGCTTTAATAAGATTATAAGTGGATTCAATTTTCCTAAGTGTTTTAGGATTTAAATAATTATGATATATATTTTACACTATTTATTTATTTATTTATTTTAAGAAAATGAAAAAAAAAACAAACAAACAAACAAACAAAAAGCCTTTTCATTTGAATTCTTTTTACAACTTTAAAAAATGAAAGAACAATGGAGGATGTTGCCGAAAGATTCTTCAGGAAAGTAGACTTCATGTTCTTTCCGGAACTTCTTGTTGATGAAAGCAGCAAAAACCGTATTTCCTTAAACATTGATGCCTTGGCCTATTCCACTTTTCTGTCTGAGGGGTTCACGTGGGTACAACAGTTTAGTTTGAATGTGGAATCCAGAACTTGCGAAAGATAACTAGAAATACGGCACTTCCTTCATTTTAATGTGTTTTTGACTCATCTAATAAGATATATATTTTGGAAAGCGTATCTTGTCTATCGTTCTTTCTATATCCTCGAGCTACGGAAGCTGCAACCACCAGGTTTGGCCTCAGCATTGTTAGGATAGTCAGAATCTTAACAGAAATGCCTGTTTCAGTTGTGGATCCACTGTTTTCTTATTTTAGGTTATTTGTTGGATGACATCTAGAAAGACGTTATATCTCGCTTCGCTTCACTACAAATGACATAAACAATCATATTATATTGGAAACTTCATACAAGCTCTTTTTAGTCTACGTTCCTAGAATCTTTGCCTAATAAATTGTGAACTGAATGGATCTTCTTTAAACTTTGTATACTTATTATAAAACAAGATCTAACTTATGTATATGATGTTGCTGCATAAGCAAATCCTTTCTTATGTACTTCGCAATTGTAATGTTTCCTTTTTTTATATAACTAAGTTCGTAATCTAGTTTTAATCTGGTGTAATCACAATTACACATGTCGAACATGCATGAGGAGGGATGCTTGTTAGACCATTGGACAAAAATTTATTTATTTTTCTTTTTTTCTTTTATATATATATGTAAACTACAAAAGAAAGAAAAATAAATAAATATATATATATATATACTTACATTTTTTGTGGACCCTTGAAGTTAGTGTGAGAAGGTAACAAAAAAATTACTCTATAAGAGCATGGATATTATTATTATTATAACATAATAATGTTGTAATAGATTTAGTAATCCACTAATTTTCGCTTGCTTCAAAGTAATTAAAACTAATTGAAATTAACCAATTTGAGGAATTAAAGTAGACTTAATATTTCTTAAATAATATCACATCACCCTTAAAACATAAATAAAATATTTAAAATGCGTGTTATAACGCAAATATTCAGAATTCGTCTTTCCTTTTTCAAGCTACATAATAAAATAACAAAACAGGATAACGCTGAGCATTAATCTACTTAACAAAAACATATACCTAACACAATAATAAAAACCACATCATCATTTATACAAACAATAATCCAATATATTCCCTATTGGTAATTTAATAATACTCACTGGTTTAATTTAATAATTCTTCAAATTCCATAGTTTTGTTTGAATTTAACTTTACCGTGTCTTGAGCCAAATTTACAAATCTCTTCTTAACCTTCTGTTCATGTTTTGAACCCTCGTATTCCTTATGGTACTTTCTATCAAAATTTTACATTGCTATAATCTTCTTTTTTTTTTCAGAAAATGGAAAACTTGTACTGTTTGGATTCAGTAGATATTATTATTTAACATTAATTTGTTTATTTTTTATTTTTATTTTTAACGATTTTAAAAATAAAGAACAAAACAGAACAAGAAGTTCGAAGAACTTAAAGCCTACTTACATGAAAACGGAAGTTATTAAAATTAATTTTTTTTTTTTTTTTTTTTTATAAAGTAGTGAAAACTACAAAACTGAAAAGTTTATTTCGAAAATGGAAAATTTTGAAATTATAATAGATACTGAATGTAATCAGGACAAATTTCCTAAAAAATAATAATAATAATAATAATAATAACTATTGTTATCAAGATTAACTTCAGTTTATACCTAAAAAGGTGATTCAAATTCATTGTTTAGATTCCAATGCTTTTCTGTGGAAGTTTTAAATGGTTTGAATCGAATTAATTTCAATCAAATTACACCCACGCCTAACGAAATAAATCTTAACTGACATTTAATAAGATTAAACAATCGATTTCTATAGTATTTCTGTTAAAATCTCTTTGTTTAAGAAAACGAAATCTACGAAATCTATTAATCTACTGTAATAATTGTATATTAATCTGTCAGCACCTACATTACAGGTATTCTTTATTTTTGAATACCTAATAGGACTGGCAAACATTAAAATAAAAAATTATTAAAAAAAAAAAAAAAATCATTTAACGTGCGGAAATAATATTAACATTACGATAAAAACCATACAGGCACATAAATTTTCAATATCGAAAAAACTAAAAACATCACTTATTTATGTGCGTGTATGTTTTTTCTGTGTTTTTAATATTATTTCCTTACGTTAAACTTGTTGTAAAATCTATTCCTTTTTATAATTTAATCCTTCATAAGCTGAGCGATTGTTAGCGGGGATTAAATTTCTACCCTTTTTTATTGTTAATTTATATATTGCTGTTCTTTAATACGAAGGGCCATTATCTTGTTAACTTTTGTTTACTTTATAGGTTTCTTGGGATCACTGACTGTGAAATACTGGGCGAATCCAGCTGATGATGGTTTCGAAATCTGAAACAGCTGTCCTGGATTCCCGGTATCGACAATACTAAAAACTGATCAATGATTCTTTATTTAATTCCTTATTTATGTGCGTATGTGTTTTTTATTGTGATTTTCGAATGTTTCCATTCCAAATGCTATTCTGTGGGAATTGTTTGTCGCCTTCCAACGCTAATTTCTCGATAAGAACCCACGTGAAAAAAAAAAACACTTCAAAGATAAAAGATAGATCGTCTCTAGTTGTTAAATATGTCTAATAAGTTTCAAAAAGATCTATCCAGCAGTTCAGAGGTTATTAGTTCCAAACACACAGACAGACAGTATGATCTGGTAAGCCTCACTTTCCCAGGAAAGTAGGTTAAAAAAAACCCAAAGAAAATGCTTAAGGAAAGTACATTCAAGTTTTATTCATGTGCTTCATAGTTTTGTTACTGTGAAGTGAGTCCGTGGAGATGTATTTTACGTTGATTCCCAGTTTTATTGCTCTTGAATTCGTGCAGAATCACTTACCATTGACATTTACCCAGTGGTGGCTGGTTTATTTGGAAAGCGCTTTGCTCTTTTGTTTTAGGCCTTTTTTTTTTTTTTGCTATCATTTGGCCCCCACAGCCTCCATCTCAACAAAAGCAATCTGGTTTCCATCTCAGGGGTTGCTGAAAACACTCTGTTTAATCAAAAGAAATAAACCCAGATGGTGTGAGGGTGGGGTTTCCGGTAACGACCAGTTTTTCTCCAGCATTTCTTTTGAACAAATCAGTTCCATTTGTTGTTGTTGTTTTTTTTTAAAAACTTGATAAAAAAATCATTGAAAAATTGTGACTTTGTTTTTCTTTTTGAAATGGAAAAAAAATAATTCTGCTGAGAATTATTTTTTTGATTTGATTCGTAAGAATTTACTAGTTTGTGTACTGTCGCAAACAAAATAGTTTTTAATTTTAAACAGTTCCATTTCGCTTCCATGTTTTGAATAGGCTTTTTTTGAACCACAAGTTCGTCATTCAGGCGTTTAACCTTTTTAAAATTTGATGATGAGGAAATATAATATTTGGAAACTTAGATATTTGGACTATTTACTGAAGTTGTCTAAAGGTGATTAACTTTAATCACATTTTAAACCACGCGGAAATCATTTGCAAAATAAAAGCATTAATAGTCATCATTGGGTTTTGAGTTCTAATTCTTTTCCTTGGGAATGTTTTATGGCATTCTCACTATAAGTTTTCGATAAAAATTTAAAATATAAAAATTAGATCGTCCATAAATGCGGATACAAAGTTTAAAGAATATCCATCCAGAGTTTGTCTTCACTTTTAAAAGACATATTCACACACAGACTGACTTGATGTGCCTCACTTTCCTAAGAAAGTTTATTAGTTTTATTATTTCGTTATATTGTATTACATGGAAATTAGTCGCGAAACTGTAATCCTACCACGATAACTTGACGATTGGAAAAATTTCAGAGCCCCATGACATCAATACTAGCCTCTCTCTAAGGTTCCGAAGAATATTAAAACAAAACAAAAATAGTTTTAATAAGTTTAAAGGAAATGCTATACTATTAGTTATTGGTTGATTCTTTCAGTATAAGAGTTAAGTTTTATGTATTTCTTTTAAATATTATATATTTTTTAAAGCCCTGTGCTTTGAGGCGCGCTTGTTTGTGATTGGCTGAAAAATAGATACGTCATAATCACGTGGCGTATCTTCCAATCGTCAAGTTATTGTGCTCGGACTGTATATAGTGTATTCCGTTATCAGAAGGAAATTGTTCAGGGTAGCTCTAAATTATCCGAGTTAATTGAAATGCATTCATTTCGGATAAGACGAAATTCGGATAACTGAGACTTCACCGACCAGCTAGCTGTAGAGAACCGACACTTTTGCAGAAAATTGATTTGAACTGGACAAAAGAACGAAGTAAATAAATGTCTTCAAAATGAGATTTAATTCTATAAAAACAAGAGATACTATTAAATTACATAAAATACTGAAACTGTTTGCGTGTTTTTTTTTTCCTTTCTTTTTCGTGTCCAATTCGGAGCTGTAACAGCACATTCCACATCCTAAGCCTATTACATTCTCCTCTCATCTAATTGGTTCATCATTATCGATTCTATTAATTTTGGCCTTGTAGTCCCGAAGGAATCTGCATTGGGATCATTTAATTTTTATCTTCTTTTTTTTATTATGTTGTTCCATTTTGCAATCTAGGTTCATAATTACTGTGAATTCGCACAATAAGCTTTAAAAAAAAAAAGTGCGACTGCTGCAAGCGAAGCGAGTGACTACTGGATTGTCAGATAAGCAGCGGAAGTAAGAAACTATTATTTTTCACTGTTTCAAGCGTTTTAACATTCATAGCTCAGTAACGGCATTCCAGCGACGAAATGGACTACGTTTGCAAAAGTTTCAGCTGTTAGAATCTTATAAAAGATCGGGCTCGTTTAACAGGAACCTCGGTTAGCAGACAATAGAGACTCTACTTCACTTGGAGCTATTAGAAATATTCAATCCGGCGCGACTGTTGGCTTGATTAATCTGTTACTTTCCTAACAGACTGTTTCTGCTCGACCCGTTGAGGCTGTGAATTGGGTAGAGGAGCTGGCCTTGCGTTGACTTGAACTCGTCTCCTTCTCCATGTCCACGCTTTGTGTTTTTCTGCAGAGACACCATTGCACTACTGCTGTTTTCCTCAGATAGCGAAGAATCAGTCTGGGTTTCACGATGTACACGACGAAAATGAAGAACCCTTGCAATGAGTTAACTATGTCGACTACGATCCAGTTACAGGAAGAACCACCCGTTGCCCACGAGATAAGTTCCCAAATCCAGAAAAGACCCATGACGACGACGAGCTTCATGTACAGGATAAACCTAAAGTAATGAAAAAGAAATAAAAAAAAAATCTTTATCGAAGTTTCAGTCTATGCAATAAGCAAATAATAATAATAATAATAATAATAATAATAATATTTAATTTGATTTAATTTAATAAAACAGAGTCCTGTTAGGATTACAAAATAAAATCCCAGCAACGGGTGCTCCACTCTTTGACAAAAGAATCGACGCAATTCGAAAAAAAAACTAATCGATAGTAATAGAACTTCACATGCAAATACCTTTCGACCGAATATGTAAATGATCAAAAATTCGCACCCAAAGAATGAATAGCCTAAGCATTGGAACTGAGCTATGATGGTGTAAATAAAGAGCGAATCTGCTTTCAGGAACAAAACTTCCAGTGGATTTTGATTGAGTTTTCCTTGACTGTAACAATGCCTCGCTGACTAATTCGGAGCCACTACGAACATATGATGGAGTTTGAAAGAGGATGTGACTACATGAGACTGAATAAACAAACCGACGAATCGCTCGGTAATTAGACGATGCTAACATGAATGGTTCCTGAACGATACATTATGGCGAAAAGAGGGCAGCGGGCGGCCTAGGGCGACGGCAGAACTGGAGGATAGAGCGATTGTCAGAGCAGCTGTTACAGCCCCAGATTTGTCGCTATCAACCATGAAGCGTGTGAGTTCCCGGACCATTTGTAGAAGACTACGGGAGCAAAATCTACGTTCGCGGCGTCCATTTTACGCCGCCTACCACTGACCAGTATGCACCGTCAAGAGCTATTGCAGTGATACCTGGCATGATCAACGTGTAATTGTGCTTTTTGGGGACGAATTGTCTCCAATGACCAGTCCCGGTCTCAATTGAGTTCCGACGATCATCGCAGATGTGTTTGGAGATAGCCCGGGCATCCCGCTCTTACTCCATGAGCCCGGGCATCCCGCTCTTACACGGCCCGACAGCCATGAAGTTATGGTCTGGGGTGTCATTTCGTTTGATATGCCGGGCCCTCTTGGTAGTCCTCCGTGGCACCCTCACTGCACAGCGGAACGTTGACGAAATTCTAGGACTCGTTGTGTTGTCAGTCCTTCCGCGGCACCCAAGCTTACTTATCACCCGGCCTCATTGATTGTCTTTGTGGTTGCGACACACTTTCTTGGCCAGCCAGATCACCAGATCTCTCTGCTACTGAGCACCTCTGGGGATGTAATGGGGCGTCGCCTGCGATCATCTCAGAATGTTGACGAATTAGCAACGCCAATTTGAGGTCGTTTAGCTAGAAATCCCGCAGAACACCATCCGCCAACTGCATCAATCAATGTCACGTCGGATAAAAGTTTGTATCCAGACCAGGGGACCAACGCCACACTGATCTGCTCACTTTGTTTAGCTCTTTCTGTCCAATAAATCATCCAATTGTTCTGAAATTCGAATCATTTCGTTTTCTGTACATTAAACGTACCAAAGTTTGTCTCACTTGAAAAATTCCTTCTTGGTGCGTCGATTTTTTTTTATCGAAGAGCCTAATACAGAACAAAAAATTAAATAAAAAAAAAAGTTATACAAAAAAAGAGAAGTTATATACAGTAGATATCATCTTATTCTATGTTAGAAATAATTCTAGAATATTATTCTAGTCAACCAGAGGATTTACATTTGTTATTAGCCAATTTATATATATTTTTTTAAATCTGATATTTTAGAAAAATCCAATAAATTCTTCATTTTATTTCATTTTTTATATCCTGTAGTAATTTATATGAGTCGAACAACACTTTTTTTTTTTATTTGTAGTGGTTGGTTTGTCTGCTACATAAACGTCGATTTTATCGTATTTTTTTTGCTTTTACTCAAATACTGGATTTTTTGTTGTTTTTTTTTAACTATGCATATACTGCAATTATCTATGCATGTACTGCAATAGAATCGATGTATACGTGCATAACTGGGTGTAAATAAATCATTTATAGCTAAAATAAACATTGGCACATACAATTTTACTATTGTCGTCGTCTTAAAATTAATTTAACTCTTACGTAACTTGACTCCTTATATGTACTGTAAGAGCCTTATGACTTTTATATTTTAACTAGCAGAGTACCCGCTCTTCGTACGGGTTACCAAAAAGAGTTGTTCATTACAAAAAGTAATGTTATATTTGAATTTTCTAACTCAGATCCCTAACTTCCCACTCCTTTCTCCCCTTCTCCACACACCTATCACTTCAAACCTTTACCTGTTCGTAAAAAAAAAAAAAATCTTGTGGTCATTACAAATCTATAGCTAATCCGAAAAGCCCCATAGGAGCATCCTTAAACAATGTTTGCCCATCCCCTTACCGCCCTTTGTTCTAAATCCCATAGTTCTAGTTTTGCCTCCCGGTTAATGTGTATCGTTATTATGCATAACAATACTTTAGTTCCAATTGTTGAACGACAATTTTTTTTTGTGTTCCGGTTGTCGCCTCCAGGTGCATATGTAGCGCATTCAAGAAAGTTCATGGTCATAAGCCCCCCCCCCCCCCCCCCCCCAAAGTTTATTTTTATACTTTTTACATTGTCTCCAGTATGGAACCTGCCCATATGCGAAATTTCAATTTTGTAGCATGTTGAACAAAATGTTGCTAAACATTTTGAACAGACACACACACACACACACACATAAATCCACAAATTTCCCTTTTATAGATTACAAGATGAAAAAAAAAAAAAAGAAAATGAAAGTTATAAACAATCTTCTACAATACTTTACCATTAAAATTTTTAAATTTTACATTGGTTCTTCTAAGTCAGCACACACATAAAAGGTTAAAAATAAAGTTATTTACAACCACTACCGGTTTCTTGAGCTCATGAATTTGCTCGCATCATCAGGTGATACATTCATAGGCTTCATGTTTCTTAAATAAACAAACCTCACATGAAGCCGCAAAGAAATCAAATCGTAAACCAATCATATTAGGTTTTGATTATTGTCATCAGGGTTCAGACCATAAAGAAGTGATGGTATTATGAACAGTTGTGTGGATAAGAAAAATAAAAATAAATAAATAAATAAAACGAATTAAAAAAAAAAAAAAGATGAATTTTATGATAACAGGATATTTTACAGATTTTTTCCAATATTAAAACAGTCTATTCATTTAATCACACAAAGAGATGCAGCATGTACCTTGTCTTTAAGCAAATTGACACCATCTGGACACCGAAACGCAGGCGTCATTCACAAAGTGTTGTATCGGCAAATCAGCTGTGGCAAAATGAAGGAATGGTGACAATTGAAAACTGTCGGAAGGGAATAGTCGCAAACGACAGTATCACTGTAAGTGACTTAGGTTAAAGGAATAGTTTTATACTTACAGTTGCTTGTTTATGTTCTTGTTGACGCTAGAGACCGCTTTTCCCGTCTTGTGAACGAAATACACGGAGCACACGAAGAAGGCGATGTTTGCTGCCAGCGCTAAAGCCATTGGACCGTAGAACATGAGGAGTCCCGCTATACGATGATGGAACCAGCAGTGCCCGGGTGGGAAAGGTTGCAGATACTCCGTCTTCGCCTGATCGTACAGAATGCCCGTAGCGGCGACCAGGATCACAGGCGAAGCGAAACCGAATAAGCAGTAATAAACGAATTTCCTATGGTCTACGTGAGACGTTCTCTTGTCTTGTAGTACGTGAAATGTCGCCCACAGGTCGAACGACTGGATCGTGATCCAAGCGAACGAGCAGAGGAAAGCATATTGTAGAAGCAAGGCTACCACAATACACAATGGGTATTTGTGGTCTAGCAGTTTCCTACCATAAGAAAAGAAAGAAAACATTTGAAAGTAAAAGGAATTGAAAAGCAAAAGAACTTAAAGCCTACGTTTCTTAAAATGTTTATTCTTATTTTTTTTTTTTTAAAGTCGTGAAAACAAACACAAAGTCTTTGTTTATTTTTAGATTCTAATATCTGCTGAATACATAAATAGTATAAATTTTCCATTTTCTGAGTAAAAAAAATATTAATTTTGAAAAAAATTATTAAATTATTGAATAAATCCTCATCATTTACTTAAATTGGCTGTAGCCAATTAAAGCCCATTGCACATGGATCTGAAAATCGGTCGGACGGATCCATGTGCAATGGGCTTAAGGGAAGTGTTCGAGACCAAAATTATCATATTGAAATGAAAAAAGCTAAGGTCAATGAGGGTGTTTTGAATATGTAAAGTTTGGACTGAATCACCCTTGCAATGGGCTTAAGTTTAATCCAACCGTCTGCAAATTAACGGAATAGGTAAAACGATTAATATCTATTTATTCGGGACTGACAGTAATATTTCGTTTTATTTATTTATTATTTTTTAAATTCGGGTTTTTATACAGATGATTTTTTTTTGGTTTTTCTTTTTCTTTCGGATTTTATTTTGTTTTTCAAATGAGAAAAGTTAAGTAAATATCAATATGCGGATGGTTATCAGTTTGGTTTGGAATTACATTTTTATTTTGTGCATTTGTTTATTCAGTTTTTATGAATTGGAGCCGAATCATTAATGTTGCATTAAAAATCAGTAGTGTTGCAAGAATTGGAAATCTTTATACATCTTTATTTTATGATTACGTAAAGAATCATCATTCAAAGAGAGAGAGAGAGAGACATTCATTACCGTCAGTGTTTATGTCATCGATAGAAATCTAGTTTATTAAAAAAACAAAAAAATGTTGTATTTTTCTATAAAAATTTTTGCCTCCTTCTCGAACTGTTAAGAAGCCACTTTGAAAAGATTTCAAATATGAAGGTTAAGTCGTTAAAGTAGGCTAAAAATGACTTAAGATTAGGTAAGTTACTTACCTGACAGTCATGATGACGTAGGCCGTAATGAGACTCCCCATGTGACATTGCAGAATGTGATTCTTTTTTAAGTTCAACTTTGGTACTGAAATAGCTAAAACAATTGTTAACAAGAGACTGGCAGCTGAAAACACCCACAGCGCCACCAAGAACTTACTGTCGTAACATTCATCAACAAGAGGATGGACGCCATTATTGATGCAGGCGACTGCCGTGTCAGGACCCTCCAAGAAGTAATCCTCCAAACTGTAGACGTCCCCAAGGATTGTAGCAGAACCGTCGTCGTGGATCTCAAATTCGTGCTTCTCGTAAGGGACTAGCGTTTCGTTGCGATAACACTCTTGGATGGCGTCACTGAGGGGTAGACATAACAGAACCCGATTCCCCAGAAGTAGAAATGTGTCGGCCGTGTAATTGACGAACAGCAAACGGGCTTTGTCGTCTGGAAGGATTTCGAACCGGCTTGAAATTACTGGCTTGTATAAAATTTGCCGACCATTACCAGATGGGAAGGACTCTGAACCTCCGAAGCACGCATCAAAGCAATCCTCTCGAGACTCAAAAAGCCCTACCCCGGTTTCATCACATTTTCCAAACTCGGAACCATTGTTAAGGGAGGTTCCGTTCACTTGCTCTGTTACGCTGTCACCAAACGTTGAAGAGTCTGTTTGTGCTGACACACAGAGTGCCAAGAGTGGAGCTCCGAAGTAGAATAACTCCATGTCTGGCAGAGTTGTTTGCCTCTACTTGTCTTTTCCTGATAATCTTCAGGAAGTTTCGTGGGTCTTCTTTCCGTTGTGTGTTTATCTGCATCCGAAAACAACATCCGAGAATGTAATTTTGTCAGCGCTCCTTTTCAACAATTTGAAAATTTGTATTCATCAAATAAATTTAAAACTTTATTTTCAAAATATATCTAAGGTAACCTTTAAAAATACAGATTTGTGTAAATATTGTAATATACGTTGTAGCAGAAGTACCCGTGCTTCCCTCTGGTTACAAAAAAGAGTGGTTGTGATGTGAATGATGAACAAATTATAATTGTGATATGCTTTGAAACTTTTCCTATAGTTAAAAAAAGTCTAATGTTATATTCCTATTTGTAACTCGATAAGCCCTATACATTAAAATTGAGTTCGGAGAATTAAAATGAAATTAATATCGAGTTCGGAGAATGTTAGACTGCCATCCCTTTCTGACCTTCTCGTTACCCCTATCACTTCAACGTTTCCTAATTGGTAAAAAATAAAAAAGAGAATTACAAAGTAATGTTATAATCTGATTTTGTAACCTGAAAACTGCGTAAAGTAACCTTCAATAAAGTCCCCCCCCCCTCTCCCTACCCACCCGTTTACATGGTAGTATGTGAATTTCGAAAATTTGTCGATAGCTATGTTTTAAATTTGACAAAGAACACTCATACGAAATTTCGTGTTTCCAACTGAAGTGGTTTCGGAGAATCACACCTTCAAGAAACGTTGCCCTCCCCCTTCCCATTTAAACCCTTTAGGATCCGAAAATCGAAAATTTCTCGAATACGTATTCATGTTATTAGTAGTCATGTGAATAAAGAAATTGACGGCCAACACACACAACTAGTTTAAAAAGTTTTGACACTTTAAAAAATACATTGATGCACAACCGGTTTCGTCCTACACGGACTTTGACGAGTGACAATTCAATTAAAAATGAAGGATTTATAAGGATATCTGCTTCGGCAGGGAGGTCACATGGTTGATAGAGAGACTCTGGTGACTTATCCGCCATTTTAGCATTCATGTGAAATTCCGAATTTCCAAATGAAGTGGTTTCAGAGATATGATATATCCCCGTTTATACCCTTTACTCTGGATTCGGTTTTTCGTTATTCTTAAATTAAGAACATTTAATTAAACAAAAAAGTTAATATTTTTATTTGAAAATAATAAAAAAGAAAATATTTTATTATTATTATTATTATTATTATTATTATTATTATTATATTATTTTTATAATTTTTATATTATATTTGTTTAATTTTAGAGAATTAAAAACTGTAAATTACTGAAAATGAAGTCCAATAAATACTGTTTTTTTTAGACAATCAGAAGAATTGTCAAAAGTACAGTAGTTTTTTTTACATATTGACACTTTTTTAGCATGTCTTAATTTTGTTATTATTTCTTTATTAATTTTTTTTTTTACAGGAGCCTATCCTTAAAATATTAACTGTTTTTGAAATTAAAGAAAACCAATAAAGAAATTAAAGAAATCGTTGTAATAATAATATACAATTATTTTATATTTAATGCTTTCATATTTTTATCTGCAGTATTAAAAAGGATGTGATTTGAAACTTCAGCCTCACTTTAATAGCAAATGAATTGTGTGAGTTGCTCACCTGACAGTTTTGACGACGTAGTAAGGCTGACCATGTGATATTACAGAATACGATTCTTTTTCAACTTGGGTTCTGAAGTAGCTAAAACAGTTGCAAGAAAAAGACTGACAGATGAAACAGTATCCCAACGATATTGTGAAATTCATTTTGTTGAATTCATTTTTGTTGTTAGTTTAAGGGATGTTGTTGTTGCTTACATAAATTGTATCAGGCAACTGAAAGAAATAGTTTTGTAAACTGTCGCCACCGATTGCAACAGAAGTATCGTCGTGGATCTGGAATTCATGCTGTTCGGATTTTATGAGCGTTTCGTTGTGACGGCACTCCTGGACAGCGTTATTTAGTGATGGACATAAAAGAGCCTCTGTCTCCAGAAGCAGGAATATGTCAGTAAACGGATGTTGAAGTCTGTTGTGTACCGGCTTGAAATTACTGGCTTGTGTATAGAGAGTATCATGTTTTCAGATGGAAAGAACCACCCATTGTCCATGCACACATCAATGCACTCGTCACGAGAATTAAAATTCTCACCGATCGGTACAGTCCCTGGTTGCATTTAACTTCAACACATCAACAGTTGTTGAATAATCAGAGCCTGTGTGTCCACAGAGATACAGTGCATAACCAAGAGTGGAGCTTGGAAGCAAAGGAGGAGCTCCGTGTTTTTCCAGAGGCTTTTTTTTTTAATAAAAAAAAGACGCAAACAAACAAACTTCAGGAAGTTCCGTAGCTGCTCTTCTCTTTGTGGATTTTCTTAGTGTTATCTGTAGTTAACAACAAAAAAGTTTCCATGTAAAGAAACGGCCATGACTCTTTAATATCCCTGAATTCCACAAGACCGCAGGGATTCTAATCAATTAATAAGTAAAATTTACAAGTGTGTGATTTGAAGATTTAATAAATTCTCGTTGCCATTTATAAGATGATTAGTCATAGCTTTTTTTTACAACTGTCTCAAAATGGCGAGACAAAATTAATAAATCATGGCTGGTAATTATACGTTAGTGTAGTCTACTCTGATGTTGCTCGTAGAAATGATCGTCTTTCTGTATATTCTAGACAGTTGCAAGGTCATTTCGATTAGCGCTAAGAGAGCTTCGGTAACCTGATTACTGACGCTAACTAGGGTGACATCAACATCAAAACTGCTACCCTTTCCTGCTTTCCTTTCATATAACATTCGCTTTCCATGTTTCCATCTTATCTTTCACCATCATTGCAAATCACCAAAGCTCTTTTATCTAAACATACTCATGTCATATAATCACAATACATCAAAAATAAATACAGGTTTTTTATGTTTTTTAGCCGACTTTCCTAGGCAACTGAAGCTCAGTCTGCGCTTTCGTGTGAATAGCTTGTAAACCTCTGGGTGGATCTTCTTCAAACTTGGTATGCATATTGGTGATGATCTAACTTTTCTGTTTGAAATCTTTTTGAATTAGGCCCTCGTCGAGAAATTAGTCAGACTAAACGACATAGCATTGAAGTTTAAGCGATGGATTTCAAAATTTCCAGTGAATTAAGTAACACATGTTTCGGAAAATTTTGTAATTTTACCTAATTTCTTTTAACAGATAAGAATGCAAAATTTAAGTTTCCTCGCATGCCAGGATCTCAGAAAGATTTTAAATTAAATATTTTAAAGCTTACGAAAAAAAAAAATCTTGTGAATGACAGACAGCAAAATTATATATAAGACGTCTGGTTTCATATTAAAAATTGCCGGTTTCTCCTGGTGTGATGATCGTATTCTTTCTTGGCCTTTTTATCTTGCATTTTCCAATTTTTCATCTTCTCTTCCGCTGTGTTTGTGAGAACGGAGCAAAAAAATTAACGTAGGGAAAACAGAAAACTCACGGCCTGCGAGCTATGATTTTTGATTTCTTTTTTAGCCTGTTTTCTAATAGGAAAATATAAAATCAGTCAATTTGTTAGTGTGTGTAATATGTTTATTCCTCTAACAACTTCTCAACTTCGTGGTGGATCTTCTTGAAACTTGATGTAATTTTTGGAATTAAAAATAATTTTAAAAAATATAATACGTATTTAATTCTTTTCTTTCCTTCTTTTTTTTTGTAGAAAGTAGAAAATATCTATTCGATAGACATTAGAATTTTGAATATAAATGTAGGAATTTGGGTTTTTATCGTTTTCACTACTTTTTTTTTTTCTTTTACAAACAAAGAAATCACATTTTAGGAAAAGTA
>JAFIDM010002131.1:100665320-100689566 GCA_023159025.1 Thereuonema tuberculata
GCAGTAAAGAGAGACTGTAGCAGTAATAAACTAATTCAATGTATAGTACTATAAGTTTGATATGTACTGCACCCTTATACCGCTGGCATCAAAGTTGGCTTGTTTATGCGTGAACGCCTTGGACCAGATACCGCAGACACTTACGCCTACGACCATTGTAATTCGGAAGGATTTGGGAAGGATTAATGGGACCTTCGTCGTAGGTTGATTGATCGTATAATTTCAAGGTGTAGGAACGATAGTCTCCATCTAAATCCAATTAACTTTAAGCAAAACTATAGCTCGCGCAGGCATTAAGATGACTAATATCCTTTCAGTTTTAGGCATCGGTAGAAATCCATTGCTTCAATTCTTTGTAAGATTTTTTTTTTTAATCATCTTCCTGCGCTAATTCTCGAGAAGGACTCGCACAGTACAAACTTCAAATAGGAAAAGTTAGATCAACTCTTGTCCTTAAATGTGCATATCATGTTTCAAGAAGATCCGTACAGAGGTTCAAAAGTTATGAAGGATAAAGAGACACACACACTCTTAAAGACAGACAGATAGACTGATTCGATTATTTGATTATTACTTTTCTAGGAAACTAATCTGTGCGATGCGCTAAGGCTTTCTACTGATTAGTGACTATTATTACGTTTTGCAGAAAAACAATTTTATGAAATAAAATAATACCTGTACTTTTGTATTTTCTTAAATTTACAGTTTGGCCTTTGGAAACCTTATTTGACACTGAAAAATCTAAATGCTGATTTTAGTTAGATTTCAGTGTTCAGACCTGTCTAAAATTGATTCTAATACGCGATTAGACTACATCTAGGTGTTTGATGTGAATTAAAATTAATTCAATTTAGACAACGTATATGAATTTATTGTTTTTCCACAAAAAAACGATATTTATACTGTTTGTATTCTGTAGATATTATAATTTGGATATTTTAAAATTAATACAAATGTCAGCTTTTCGGTCTTTGTCATTTCCACGACGTCAAAGTGAAGAAAGAAAGAAAGATTTTTTTTTAAGGAAAATATGTTCTTTTAGAAACTTCTGGTGTGTTGGTCGATGAGGCGTGATGTCTGTTAAACGGTGAGTGGTTTAGGGTTATTGTCCACCGAAAGCTATTCGACTCTTGGTATTTGGTTGGTTTCCGAGCACTTATATGCAATTGAGGTTGCAAGAGTTGTTGTTTTTTTTTTTTCCGAGGGAGCTAATATCCTGTCATTGTCCGGAACAAGATAAAATATTCATCCCTTGCCGCTGCTTCCAAGAACAGTATTGTCGAATGAAACAAGTGGAAAAGAAAGGTTTGACAAAAAATAAAAATATGAAGCAACAGTGATCCTACAATATAATGTTTTGTGAAGTGATCATTTGTTTTAGTTGATAGTTCTGAGCTCATCTACAGATACAATGCTCCAAATTGTCTAGTTATGATTTGTATTGTGAAATTTTTAATCGAATCCTTTGTTACAATAGATTTGCTGGAATTGCAAGCGGAATTTCGCAACTGATATTTGGCTTTCATTACGAGTCATTTTTTGTTTGCCAGGAAAAAGATATCCTGGAAGTAGATATGAGGAAATCTGCTCCCACGGATTTGATGACAATTAAAGTTGGTGTGTTGATTACCCTTACATTAAAAAGTTCAATGGCAAATCTAAATACCCTAAGCAATGTAGAGTTCATTGCCAATGAGTAGAAAGCTTTTACAGTGGGTCTTACACGCTTTACAAGTACTGTCAAATACTTTTGCACTGAAAATAAACAAAGTTTTCCTGAAGATGTTATTCAATTTGATGCATCACAGTATGTCAGATAAGCTTTTAATGAATTACAAAAGGAAATGTGCACTTCATTTTTCAGCATTTTGAATTTTTTTTATTATTGTTACATCTCGATAATAACGATGAGAATTCTAGAATTCAATCTGCTACCGCTTCAGATTTTGAGGCCGGAATTCTGTTAAGATTTTGATGGAAATGTATCTTTTTCTGGAAGCATCCAAGAAAACATTGTGAAAAGATGACCTCTGTTCGTAAATAGCAATAATAGTCGGTAGTTTCGATTAAGCAAGATACAAAAACGATTGGATTACAAATATTACAAGTTCTAAATTTCGACACCAGTGCTGTTATGTCGTTACACAAGGGCGGCAAAATAGACAATAGTCAGGGCCGGTCCTAATTTACAGCAATAGCAGCAATCTTCCTGTCGTCTTCTATCCCAATAGCATAGATATTCAATGGTAAGTCTGAAACGGCCTTTGAGTAACGTTGCGTCTTCTACAAACGTTGAATTCTTCCATTCCTGATGTTACTGAAACCATCGCCCTCTTGTTGCTCAGACATCTGATCACTCTAGTTTAGCCACTGATATTCATTTTAAGCTGTTTTTCCCATAGCCAAAATATTAAATATAGGGACAGGGCTTTTCTGAATGATTTTGAAAAAAACACAAATAAATAAACAATAAAATAAAAAATTGACTTTTTTTGTCTTTTCTTTTCTAATAGATGCTTACAAAACTTGAGAGCTTCGTTGTCATTTGAAATTGATTTTTAATTTCAGAAATTATTAATTTTGAGCACATTTATTTGACAAAACACACTTTAATCTGCATCAGATTTAATACGTTTTCCATTCTCATGTTTTTTTCTCTGAATAATTCTAAGAATCTGTTTTCTCTTAATCTTTTCTAATAAAAGATTAAGATTAATATGAGTGTTGATTAAAGTGTTAAAAATTATAATATTATACAGAATATGTGCTCTTAGTCATACAAGAACAGTCTGTGCAAATATAAACATCTTTAATTATTGCAGTGGGTTATGATGTTTAATCTGTGTCCTTATTCTTCACAGTCCTTACACTACCTCTTCCGGTCATTTCTATAAACATTGTAACGGCTTTAGACGATGATAAATTTAAAAGTAAGAAAGCGAGGCTCATTTAGTCAGTCAGCGTAAGAACTTCTGAACCTCTAGACGGATCTCCTTTACACTATGCCGATTTACTTATTTCTTCAGAACATGGAGAATTAGTGCTGTTTGTATTGAGCAGATGTTTTAATTTAAAACTAAACGGAAACTAATCATTTACAGTAATCTTTTCTTTCTTTTTTAAAAGAAAGGGAGGAAAAAGCGAGAGCTAGATTTAAAGGAAAATAGGCTTCAGGTTTTTTTAGTAACTGCTTATTATTTACAGAATAATAATAAAAAAAAATCATTAACTGACTTATCAATCTATTAGTTATAAATTAGAAAAAATACACGATGGAAACAGTGACCCCCTCAATGAATAAGTAAAAAAAAAGTAAGAAAATAAAAACAAGAATAAAATGTGGAATCCAAATCTACCAGAAAACCAGAAATCTAACCAGAAAACAGGCTACCAGAAAAGATATTTGACCACAAAACGAACAAGAAAATAAATAAATAAATAACAAGCTCTCTGATGGTTAAAAGAAAAGCAATTCATTGAAAAAAGAATGCCTTTTGAGTCGAGCTGATTCTCTTAAACGGCCGTTTCCACCTTGCTAGGCTCTCCTCAGCCATAGCTAATCAGCCAGTGCAAGACTCAAAAGGCGACTCGTACGCCTTTTGAGTCTTGCACTGGCTGATTAGCTCTGGCTGAGGAGAGCCTAACAAGCTCGAAACGGCCGTCCCAGAGTATCAGCTCGACTCAAAAGGCATTCTTTTTCAAATTAGAAAAAATGTAAATAAATAAAGAAATCAAATAAAAACAAAACAACACAGTAATATAACAAAACGTGAAAACACCATATTGTCATGGTTATGAAATGCTGGCTCTGTTTTTGTTTTTAAATCGAGTAGTTTATGAAACAATAGAAGCAAAAACTTTAGGCGGGAATTGTCTAAGAGAGATCGATGGGTCATTTTAAATGTTTTGAGGAGAGTACACCAGAAAAGTATTGCATTTTTGTTATTATATACGAATGTATTTTTTGGTTTTTTGTTTTATTACCCTAACAAGTTTGGTTTTAAGGAAAGAAGGAAGGAAAAAGAAAAGAGGTTGATATTTGTTTGGGTTTGTAGTCGCCAGGCGTTTTCGGGTGGTCCTAGTCGCTTGGTCCCACATCTCGTAACTACTCCATCTTGAACTCGGTCTTAATACAAACTGTGAATAACATAAAAAGTCGTTTTATTTATTTATTTCATTTTTTATTTTAAATACGAACATCATAAAGATTAATGATACAGGAAACTTAGTTAATTATTTATTATTTTACTCGGTAATCATTATTAATTTATATTCTTTTTATTTTTTTGTAGGTAAGATGCAGTTTGGTTTTCAAATTCTCAAGAGGTGAATAAAGTAAGTTATTATAATTAAATGTTTGATTATAGAAAAATAAATATAAACATTTTATTTTTGTTTTTCAAAACAAAGTTTTATTTATTTCTGAAAAAAGAATGTGAACTTCTTTTTTAGAATGTGACATTGAAATGTTGTAGTTATTCGATTCGATATTGTTTGCGGAAATAAAGACAACGGCCATATTCAGCATCTTCAAAAGCACCGTTCATCCAGTGCTAGATCTAATTGAGGCTTGGTAATTTTGTTGGCGTTTTAATTAATTCGAGAAATGGCTTTGCCGAACTATTTAGTTTTAGTCGATTCTGCTTGCTTGAATCAAGGTGTTTGCAGTGTTGCTGTTTCGAGGAACTTCCGTGCTCATATGTTCTTCAGTTAATAAAACTGAAAAACATTAACGTATATTTAATGCTCTTGATGATATAATAAATATTTAATTTACCTCATTAAACTTTTTACATATAATTATAAATATACTTATTCAATATATAGCAAGATATTGAATAATTATACAACAGCTATCAAGACCTGTTTAACCATTAGGCGACTTCCTAGAGTGCCAAAATGTAGGGGGGGCTATTATGTAAATATGAATGCAAGTACAGTGAACTTCGATTATCCCTCATTCTATTTCCGTCTTTCTCTGTTAATCTACATTTCACTATGCCTTTATATATATATATATATATATGATTTCTATTTAATGGTGCGGGAAAAAACAATTAAAGTTTAATTAAATTTCACGAGGTTATGATCATACAACAAAATACAAAAGTTAGATGACTGTGTCTATTGTGTGTATAATATATTTACTATAACATTGAATTTTATTGTCATTTCATTCTAAGACCATTTCATAGATAGGCCTACAGTTCCTAGTTTTTTTTTTAGTATTATTTTACGTTGCATTTTTATATCATGAAATTATTAATTGATAGCAGTACATTTAATAATAATAATAATTATTATTATTGAATAACAATAGTTTTGCAGTTGGCTTGGCTATGGCGCAAGATAACCTTATACAGATGTGTTCCGTTTAAGATCCGATTTACTTCTCGCCCAATAACGTTAAAGAATTGACGTTGTGCAACATTTATATGTAAATAAACATATATGCTGTATCTATACTAGATATTAAATAGCCAATACTTCAACTAATTAATACAGTACTGTCAACACTACAAAAAAACAATATAAGCGGTTTGTTTTTTTGTTGGTTTTTGAAATAAAATCAGTACACATTAAAATACAATAATAAGAAGTGTAATAAAAATATAAATCCTTAATATTTCCATTTGTTGTAGCTTTCAAATACATATGTGAACAGTATTACGGATTAGATATATCCTAAACGCCTAGCAGCTCGATCTAATATCGTCTTGTAAGTGTAGGCGATATTAAGCGTCGTACTACTTCTACAGGAATAAATGAAAAGGCGTTATTATTTTAGTCCTTAATGTATATAGATTAATCATTAAAATCAGCTCTGTTTCATTACGTAATAGACTTGAGAATCGATTTGGATGGTTTTATTATATTTTGAACGTTCACGTTATAAACAAATCGAACACCAGATGGCGCTACCAAGGTTGTAGTGTGACGTAGAATTTGATCAGTTATTAATAAGTCAATGTATATTTCATTTTTAAATAGTCCAGTGGATTTTAAAAATAGCTAAAATTAAGCTTCATGTGGTTGGTTAATATGAAAACATTTGATTATAGCTTCATATTCAATCTATATTTTTATAAATGAATTTACATTTGAGACGCCATCAACATTACAGTTTAGATCAATTTTCAATTCGTAGAATTTCGATTCCTATATATTTTTTTGAAAATTTTCTGAGTTATTTAATTTTGTCGTAAGCGTTATTTGAAGTTTTTAGTTTGAATGTTTTCTGGATTCATACTTAAGCTATTTTTTTCTTCGAAGCGGGGGAAAAAAATCGTACCGCATTTTTTTTTTTTGTATTTGTATATATATCTTTTTTTATTAAAAACTTTAAAAACAAATTACTGTCTTTCTCGAATTCTGAATTTTTTTATTTAAGAACACGTAATTGTTTAAAAACTTAACATAGATAATGTGTCTGGCTAAACGTTGACAACCCATTATGATATATTCTATGCTTTATGTAAAAACCGTTGTAAAGAAGAAAAAAAATCATACAGTAAGCATTTAAAATCACAATAGAGCCTACACAATTGATTTTTTTTAGGATGATAATTATTTCATATTATTCAAAATATCCAAGGAAAATCGTTTGGAATTTTGATTTTTAAACGGCATTTTAAGATAGTGTATTTAAATAATTGCTAATACAGTGGACCCCCGATATAATGCGCATGTCGGGCGGGAAACAACACCAGCATAATAAGGTGAACCGCGTTATACCGAGCGGCGCGGTGGCGACACAATAAATTTACTCAGAACGATTTGAGCTATATACTGAAACATCCCATCAACTATATATATATATTATGTATTTTAATAAAAAAAACAAAAAAAAACAATTTACAGTATTTATTAAGTATTTTATTAAAATTCACATAACATAGTTATACATCTTAATAAGGACAGCTATTTATTATTTTATTTACATACGTAAGGTACGATTGAAAATATGTAAAAACAAACACTATCTGTAACTTGAATAAAATCTATTTATTCGACATCATTTCAATTACAAAACATCACTTAAAAAAGTGAGTCATTTTTGTTTGTTTGCTTTTTGATAACTTCTGTATCATTTCCCTTTTGAAAGATTCTAATTGCAACTATCTGACATTGTTAATATTTTCTTGTGATTCAGCCCATTTTATAACAGTTTCCATGGCTGTTATTGCTTCTATGGTTGTTGGCGGTATATCAGCTATCCCACTGGCACTTTCATCATCATCTTCTGTTTCGTCTTGACAATCTTCGTCACCGCAAATGGATTCGAAAATCATTTCATCAGTTATAGTCAGACAACGCCGCACGGACCTGTATAAACTTATCGCGCACATCGCCCGCGCTATAACCGAGTGCGCGGTATAGCGAGCAGCGCTATAACGGGGGTCCACTATATATTAAATTCAAAATAAAATTAACATTGCTACTGAAATTCTATTTTTTGATGAATCAGTTATTTCTGATTTTTTTTTTATTTTTTTTAAATTTTTTTTTTTATATATTTTAAAATTTTCGAGTGACTTTCCAGTTACTAACTCCATTTTTTAGCGTACTCTCCGGTGTGTCTGTATGTGTGTTTGCCCTTTCCCTCCTTAACACACTTAATCCCCGGATGGATCTTCTTGAAACTTAGTTTGCACATTCAATAGGGACGATCTAAATTTTTTTATATTTGAAATGCAGTTCCAACTGAGGGTCTTTTCGGGAAATTCGCATAGAAAAACATTGCAAACTTAAATAAAGGATTTCTGCCCTACTTCTGTTAAAGTACGGACAAAGAAGAATGGCCATTTGTAGCGAAAAACTTAGCTGGTTCTGGAACTCATTGCTGCAGAAGCGACATGGCGGCGTCATAAGAACAGGTTATTATACAGCCAAGCTAAAGGTACAATTTGGAACGATTGAACTATTTCCAAATTAACTATTCCACTATTTTAAAAGGCAGAATGATGGAATATATATATTTCTGAATTACTAGGAAGATCGGCTTTGGCTAGAAATTTATCCCATTTGACGGTGAAGACAATTGTCAACGAGCGATGCGACTCGGACGATTGATCCTATTGGCCTGTGTATCGAGACCTCGCTGTTTACTTCTCTTAGCTGAGGATTGCCGTAAAGCGTGAAACAGCTGTTCTAGGATTTCACTTAGTAAACAACTTTGTCTCACCTTTGATATTTATTAATCTAGAATATGTGTGAACCAAATGTAAACATAATAGGCATAGATGTATTTACAAACCGTTGTCATATGTTACTTTCCTCTCCAGTTTTATCAAACTGTTTGAGCCTGATTTATTAGAACTAGATGACGATAGTGAAAGGGATTCCTCGATGTCGTGTTCTCTCGTGTTCTCGTGGACGATCGTAACTGGTGTTTACTACGAAACAGCTGCATTTGTTTGAAAATATTATTCAATTGATTTTACATTACATACTTTTTTTTTTATTCAAAATACATTTTTACCTGCTCCTATAATTAGCTACATGAGTTTTTTATTATATACGTAAGATTAAGAGATGTAGTTTTCTGGGGTTTTTTTTTTTGCGTCTTTCGAGGTACGACCAAGCTGATAAGTCCCAAGGACTGCAAACATTTTATACAACAGTTTAGTTAAGTATCATAATTAATTATTTAACGTGCGTTGAATATTAATAAAAATCAATGTCCAAACCGACGCACCTGTTTAAACTTTTCTTTTTTTTTTTAAGTTTAAACAGGTGCGTCGGCTTGGACATTGATTTTTATTGGTTTAGTTAAGTACTTAGTAATTCTGAATACTATTCAACAATAAGTAATTCATACAAAGTAATGGATGCAAATAGGTAATTTCATACGAAAATGTGTGTAATCTGAAGTTATTCCACATTTCCCTCAACAAAAACCAAAAAAAAAAAAGAAGATAGTTTTCTTTAGTAAAATAACTCTCTTTTTCTCAATATTGCATTTCTTTCGTATTTATCTTTCACATCCTTTAATCATAATAATTATGTAACATTTTCCTTTAGTAATTGTAATTGATTAAAATTAAAATTTTATAGGAAAAAAAACAAACAAATGAAACAGTTTTAATGTCGTTTTCAGTGGAATTGTCTTTCTCTCCCTGTCTACTTTAGCAGTTTATATTTGTTAAAGAGATTTCTTAATGGCCTGTTCACATTTTTTTTTTTTCGTTCATTTGCTAGATTTACAGTTTATTGAAATTACGATTTTTAACTTCTATTGAAATGATGCACATTGCTGATCTCTCTTCATCCTTATTATAATTCGTTAATAATAGTACAAAAGGATCATAAAAAAAAAATCGAGGATCAAAAAAATAAATAAATAAATAAATAAACCCTGATTTCGTACAATATTTCTTTTATATTCTGTCCTTTGATTATTCGCTATCATTAAACAGTATGTATTTTTTTTTTAATTATTATTTTATTTTTACTTTTCGCTTTTTTATTTAGTTTTATTTATTTATTTTTTTTTGTTTTTGTTTTTGGATAAAAGCTTGTCACTTTTAAAGAATTTCAGACATCAATCAATATCAATTAAAAGAGGAAAAAAATTGCAAAATATATTATTAAAAAAAAATGACATTTTCGTATTGCAAACTTAAAGTTGATATTTACGACAGCAATTAATATTTGAAAAATTTATTTCTTACGGATCTTACGAAAAAAAAAACCCATATAGAATTACTCTGATTCCCTGAATGACTGAACATCCCTTAAAAGAATTCGTACACATCATCTTTCTTTGTCATCCGTATCCAGGTGACGGAATCAATACTGGCCAAATTTCCTGAAATCGTGTCTGCAGTGAAATTTAGTCAACATTATTACCAGAGCCGATTTTTAAATATCTTAGGATATCTATTAAGAAACTCTGGTTAGTGAAGACTCACCTGTTAGAAGAGGGGTCGTTTTTGAGAGATCATGGGAAGTTGAAACAATCATGTATGACAATATGTTTTAAATGTATCAATATTTTGAAATTTCTGCGTGTTTCTCGTTTATTCTGTATTACCATGCTTTTGTTTACAGTTGGAGTCTAAGTAAGTATCGTTTCAGTTTTATGGAAACGTGTCCAGCCGTTTTAAGTGGAGGAGTAGATTGATTTAATCAAAAGATGAATAAAAGGCTTACCAAAATAAAGGCCTAAAAACTGCCCCTTTCAAACAAAAAGCATCTGTTATCATCTTTCAACTGAAAAAAAAATTTCTACGAAACTGATTACCTAACAATTTTTCTGAAAAATATTCCCACTTACAGTAAGAATATTCTCTGTAATTTTAAATATTTCTTAATTAGTAAAACAAAACAAACAAAAAAAAACCCTCAAAGTATGCTTTTAAACATACAGTGAAAATATCGCTATAATACAAATCTGAATAACTTGAATGTTGTTTGTTTTCATTTAAGATGGATTAGAAGTTGTCTTTAAAATCAAGGCATGGAAATTATTACTACCTTTTTAATGTCTGTTAAATCATTAAACCCCGTATCAGAATGAATTATTTGAATATCCCCCCCCCCCCCCCGCTGTTTGTTTAAGTGCGCATCGTTAAAACGTCTGGGCCGATTTCCATAAAATTTCATCTGTATCTTATTTTTTATGATCCGACTGAGCAAGATATGAGCAAGATTATTTTCATTTGCTCCTTCCCCTACAGGCTTTACAGTGGACTATATGGGTTGTGGCTCAGTACGTGATAAATAACATGATGAATAACTAAGCCTGTAAAACAAAGGGTGCTTTTAACAGAAACTTGCTGAATATCTGTTAGCTCAACATATTCCTAATATTTTACAATATCTATCGCGTAGTACGGAACTGAGCAAGTAACGATTGGAAGCGGCGGGAGGAAGTACAGGTAGAAAAGTAAAATAGTGAAGAGAATAATAAAACGTCGCATGCTTTATCAATTGCTGTTACAAATGTAATTATTAATGATAATAATTTGCGTTAACTCTGATATCATTGGTGTGAAAGAACAATGTAAAATAGTTAGTTATTTCTGTGAATATAATTTATTGGCGATTTAAAGAAATTCACATTTCATATTGGAACGAAAGTATAAGTAATTTCACATTGCTGTATGGCGGCATCGTATGTAGATGTGATTATTTTGTTTAAAATAGGTAAATTCGTTGTATAATGGCTATTAATTTCCGATATATGATTTACAGATATTTGAAATTGTTGTAATGGAATAAGAGTCATACTAAGCAGAACTGTCTGATTTTTTTTTTGTTAAATCAAGGTTAAATCCTTTTGGTAGTCCGTTACATGTCCGTCACATGCTATCGCTCTGCCTGCTTTGTGTATGAAATAATTGCCGAAGTCGTATGCTTGGTTGTCGTACAGCATCTTGAGAGTTCCATTTGCCAGGATCTCGAACTCATCCGGATCGAGCACCCACTTGGGACACGTCGTAAACTCGGGCCGCAGCGGATGGCACACGTACGCCCTGCGGTTGGCGGCCACCACGTATTCCCTGTGGTGGAAGGTACGTTTGGAGCCGGGCAGTGGGTACAGGACCTTGAGCACCTTGTTGCTGCCCGTCAGGCGATACTCGCCCTTCCGGAGGTGGAGCACCTTGTACGACGTCGGCGGCCGGCTTGGGTCTCGCTGGGCGGGTGGTGGCGGCGTGTTGGTGATGGGTAGGCCGCAGTCCACCAGGCAGGCGTTGAGCGACAGATAACCCCGGTGATTCCAACAGTTCAGCTGCGGCTCCGAGATCCGATTACGGTGTCTGTGCGAGACTGCGGTAGACGTCGGAAATCCCCGAACGACCAAAGGGAAGAATAGCAACACGAGAACGATACACCATTGCATATCTGTGGACTGTTATCAAGGATATCAACTGCTTTTTTGATCCACTTCAATATTTTTGGAAAGACTAAGTTGTCTGAGCTTGGGTCAGTCTGAAAAAGGAATTTTTACCAGACCGAAGGTTTATTTATTTATTTTTTCCACACTTACTAAGAGGTTCGTTGACATTCAAGGGAGTTCAATGAATTAAAAGAAAAAAAAAGAAGAAAACTTCTTTAATTTCAATAGAGTTTTGAGATTGAATACAAACATATCAGTTTAAACTTTACTCCTTCGATTGGTGAGATATCATTTCTTACAGGCAATCGAAACTGAAGGAGATTTTCTTTTTGCATAAATTAATTCTTAAAAAATACAGAAATTCGGCAATAATAAAGATACAAGGTAATTAATGCTTTTAGACAGTGTCAAAAGCAAAGCGGTCCCATAATACGCACAATCGTATAAACAAAAGCAAGAGCATATAAATGCAAGACTTTATGTTTTACAGGCAAGCTGTAACTTAGGGGCCGCTAATACAATACTTAGTGCACCATTTGCATATGTTAAATAATTTATGAAACAATATGTTTGTAAATATTAACAAAGACGTCCTGTTAGCAATTGTTAATATTGTTCAGTATGAAGCATTAGTATTATTATTGTGTTAATTGTTATCATTATTACTAACACTGCTGTGGAAAACGTTAATTTGGGGGGTCAGGGAGTGGTCCTACAGGTCTGATTTTTTTTTTTTTTTTTTTTTTTTTTTACGTTGTCGACTACTTTTGGATGCTGAACACAATGGTGAAAATTTCATTCTAATATATCTAACCGCTTGGCCGCTACAGAGTATGACAGATAGACAACACAAAAGCAAGAGCGGTTCTCTATGTTAACTGTAACATGGGACCGCTAAAAAGTAAATGAAAGGTTTTTGAACAAACTTAAAAATCTACTTTTCTCTCGATTGTGTTACGTAGTGAGGATTCTCCTTTAATAACTTGTTAGCCTCTGAATGGATCTTCTTGAAACTTCGTGTGCATATTGAAGGGATAGGGACGTTCTTACTTTTCTATTTGAAATCTTTTCTAAATGGGTCCTTGTCGAAAAATTAGGGCGAGAAGGAGATAAAAATTCTCATACAAAAACATTGGAATGAAAACAATGGATTTCTATTATGTTTCTATTGATATTTCTTTTCTTAAGTAATGAATATTTAATCCTTTAGCTAATCCATTGAGCATCGTTTGATACCTGTTAAAGTTAATCCCATTTGGACAATCTAAGTAATTAATGAGGATTTAATTCATCTTTTTTCAGAAAAATGAAACATTTTTACCATTAGTATTCAGCAGATGCCGTTGTGGCATGGCCGAACGGTTTGGGCGGCGGTCTGCCGTGCGGAGGTTGTGTCGGAACCTGGGTTCGAATCCCGGGCCTGGCTTGGTTGTTTCCATTTCCTTTCCTGTATTTGTTAGCCTCTTCTTCACTTTCTCTTCGGTCTAAAGCCATTCCTTAATGAATAACTGAGGAAGGTCAAGGAGAACCCACCTCAGTTTCTTTCCCCAGGTGCCTCTTGGGAATTCTTGAGTTCTATTGGAATGTTGACCTGTCTCCGAACAGAATTACTATGGATTCAGCAGATATTAGAATTAGAATATAAATGTCCGTTTTTCTTTTTTGTCGTTTTTCCGAATTTAAAATAATAAAGAAACAAGATCCTAAGGAAAGTAGCTTTAAGTACTTTTGAACTCCTTTTTTTAAAAAGTCTTTCAAATTTTGTTTCGAAATTTGAGAAATACACGATTGGTCGGCTCATCTTCACTTTCAGTTCATATATCATGAAAAGTTCGTGATTAATTTTTTATTTTTTTTCCGATTTTTACATAATGTCGTAAAACATTTCTCCACTCCATAAAGTAATTATATCAAATATTTCATAACAAAAAAACAAACAAACATCCAAGAAGCTTGAAAAAACTCACTTGTAGGCTTTTATTTTTAGCGACTCCACAGAGAGGAAATATTAGCGTTCCTTTGTGTGTGTGTAACGTCTTCCAAACTGAGAGTCCAGCCCCATGAGTCCCCTCGCTTGACTCCGTGCCTGAATTTTGAGGAAAAACTCGATTTCCAGTCCATACCACTCCCGGTTTTAGGTGATAATTGATTGGATGAGGAAAATAAAGGTAATTGGACAAAATATACCTATACTGTCTCGACTACGCTTAGATAGAATATCGAGGATATGATATCACATGATCACTTCCGCATTGGGTTCAGTGGGAACAACAACTCCTGCAACGCCAATGATAATGGAAGACGCTTTCATGGGAATTGTACTTCATTCTTGAATTAAATAAATACATTTTGCTCGTCAACCAATAGTAATGTCAATGTTAACAAGTCAAGACGTTTGATAGATTACAAATTGTACGGAGTCGTTTGGTTTTGTGGTTACTAAAGGATTGCTTATTGACTTAACGTTTTTACGACTTAAAACCAACTTCCTTAATATATTTTTCTTTCTTTCTTTTATTTTTTTAAGTCCTTTCAGAAATGTGTTTGTTTTGATTACGTATGCCTATAAATGTTTTCGAAAACTGAATAGTTTGTAGGGATTATTTTGTATTTGACTATCAAGTAATAGAAAGTAGAGTTAGGGACGCAAGGGATTTCCTTTGAAGCTCGAGCTTCCTACGTGACAAAGGCAGTTTGTCTGCTTTCACAACTTGGAGAACTGGAAAATTAGTTTTATTACGTAACTTCAGAGTTCCGGTTGGAACACAATTAGATTAGGTGTGCGTGTGGTTCTGTTTGCCAGTCACGTTCTAACGTATGATTAGGTTTTTCGTGATTTTTATTTTCTCCAAGGGAAAGTCTGGCCGTAACTCGATCACTTATTGACTCTACGATGACAGCAAATAATGTCTTTCAATATTTCTTCAGTTTTCTTTTTAAACTTTTGTCCTCTCTTTTATTCCATAGTTTATCGTTTTGTTTTCTTTATTAAGAAGACTTTTTTTTTATCGTTTCACAATAGAGTAAAGCCTATAGTTCTTCTCAGATTCTGTGGACCAATGTTTGGTGGCTGCGACATAGCCTTCTATACACAGGTCCGCTTTCCCCGCTGCTCTGACGTCATATTGGAAGGGTGAAACCGAAAACCTAAACTAAAAAAAACCTTGGTTTAAATATTTGGTAGCCTCACTTTCTGAGGAGAATAGCGTAAAAAGAACGATATTACATGGAAGTCATCCAAATAATTCTTTACTTATATTTCTTTCTGTGTGGGTGGGTGGGTGGAAAGAAAGTAGAAGAATGTTAAAATGATGCCTAAATAAACTAATTAGCAACAGTCAGTCAAAGAGACCTTGATCTGCTTCGTTCAGATAAACGCACAAACGAAAAAAAAAAATCAAGATAAATTGAGATTTTGGACTCTGGGAGCAAACGGCCTGTATTTTCTCCACCCACCCTTGTTATTTCCATTTGATAATGACTAAATCAAACGGAAGAAATTTTCGTCATAATTTTGATCCACATCATTGGCCTTTTTTTTAGTCAATGATTTTGAGTCTTTCAATTGATTTTAAAACCAGTTTAGTAATACAGTAGCATTTGAAATATAATATCTGTAATAGCAATCACGTGCGTCGGAGTAGTAACATAGTAGCAAGTAATGGAGGGGAAAAAAAAGTATTCAAGCAATGGTGAAACTCATCGCCATTTTGGTGATTCTTCAACTGAATCCAGAGCCATTTTGAATGAAGTGCTGCATTCAGGGTGATATCTTTCGAAAGTAAACAATGTATTCAACTTAGCTTAGTCCAAACACTTCCACCAACAACTCCCTTTCAGGAGCTTTCATTTAGTATAAAGAACTTAAAATCAAATAATGTCTGAAGTTATATTTCTTATTTAGTAGACAGACCCTGAGATTGTTGATCAAATCTGTGATTGACCGAAGATCGTATTGTACATCTCTGAATAAGTGTAAAAGTTATTTAACTTTTTTTTTTTTTTTTTTTTTTTTTTGTCATTTTGTGTCTTGCTTACTTCTGTGAGGTCACTATTGGACAGTGACCGGAAACTAAAAGAACTGCTCTTGAAAAAAATTAAGAAGTGACTCCAGAATTATCAATTTTCAGCTCCTTGTTTGTTTGTTTTTACCCAAGGTTTCGCTGTCAGATTTCATTCCCTATCACAATGTAATCATGTTGTAGAGTAGATTAATTATAGTTTTCCCGTGGTTTTCTCAGAAGATCATCCGAATTGCACTCGTGTTTGTTTCGTAACTGTTTCTATGTTATCAGCTTAGGTTTGCCTCGAGTTCAGATGGCTGCTTTGATTTGAGTGACGCAAGTCTGCCTCGTTTCCTGTTTGTTAACTTCCGCTTCCATCTTTTTAACGGCTTAGTTTGAAATCACTTAGAAAGAAACAAAAAACACAGGAAGGACTCAGTGAAGATTAACTTTTCTTTCTTCTTCTTTTTAAAATTTAAGTACTTTTCATTTCAATAAGTGTCTTAATTCTTCCGTTTACGGAAGAAGGAGTTTCTTATTATTATTGATTTAAACATGCCCATAAAACTTGTGCTTTTAGCTTACATTTAGCCTAGGAAAATTAAACTGCCCTTTGACAGTTGCTGGAAGCAAATAAAATTTGTATAAATTTACTTTGAAGGCCTAAAGAATTCTTTTTTTTTTTTTTTTTTTTATAAAAAGAAGTCTTTTCTTTAATGAAAGGGAATAGTGTTTTGTTTTTGTTTTTTTTTGGTTCAAGTTCAATGTAAGGGAATAACCTCTTCCATAGTTATTGAATTTCAGTGATAAAATTTATCAGAGAAACTTGTTTAACCTTTACTCTTTCAGTTGATTGGATCTCCGTTAGAAATTCGTGGGATTGAAATCATTTTTACTTTTGGTCCTTTTGGTTTTTTGATTTTTTTTTTAATGCTTAAATAGGAAAAGTGAAACCGCTTGCTATTTTTTTTTCTTTAAATAAAACTTAAAATCAGTAAAGTTGCATTTAATTACTTTTTTATTATTATTAATATTTAAATTTATTATTTTAAACCTGTTAAAGAAAAAAAATTATAATAGATGTAAGATTTTATCATAAAGTGTTTAAGCATTGTAAGTCGAACGGTCTAATTATAAATGGAATTTAACGTGTACAGAAGTAACATTAGAAAACAGTTCTTAACTAAACTGCGTTTTTTGAGCGACACTGTAGAGACGCGCTTTTTAGGATTCCCGTGTCTAGTTGTGTGTGTGTGTGTGTATGGTTTTAGGTGGCCATATAATCAGGTAAATAGTGGTAATTGCACAGAATTTGGGGTGTCTATGGTAGAATCGACTATGCAGAGAATGAATATGATGCCTTCGACCTATTGTGGCCACCATACTGAGAGTCGCCTGAATAAGGATCTAAGGCATTTAAAAGAACTCATTAGAGACGTTGTTTGAAATTCTACTTTATCCATGAATAAATGAGTTTTGCGCGGCAATTATTAGTTACTTTAACAACGCAAATATTTGATAGATTGCAAATAGCAAGGGATCGCTTGGTTTTTTTTTTCTTTACTTATGACTTGTTAGTGAAAACTATCAGCATAGTAAGTTAATGTTGTGCATTGGATGTTAAAGTAATATTTATGCCATGTTATTGCTGAAGTTACCTAGAAAATATCGGTTTGAAATGGTAAAATTGAAGCAAAAAAAACTGCATCGTTTAATTTTTTTTTCCCTCTATCGATATTTGATATTGATTCAAACGTAGGATGAGGTTTTTGTTATTATATAACGTTTCACGTTGTTTAAGTTAAAATAGCATCTATTGAAAATATTGTTAGTAGAGGATTATTTTTTGCTCAAAGCCAAAATGAAGTGCGTCTGTGTATCGGGTAATACTGTTTTACGTTGTTATCATGATTTCATTATCGTTACAATGAAAAGACAGTAATTGGGGGAGGAAAAAGCAAATACTGACATCAATTTAATTTTCCAGAAGTCTTTTAATAACATAATTTTTTAAGTCAATTTGATATAAAAAGTTCTATTTAATTAAGATAATAAGTATTTAATGATAAATTTGAGTCTTCTATTTACAATAGTTAGCTTTCGTTATAATTTTTATTCGGATCCGCCTTTTAAAATATTAACTTGTTTAAATATTAATTTATAAAACATTTATAAGTTATTGTTAAAGATTAAATATGGATTTATGAAATATTACTACATGTATTAATAGATATTTGAAATAGAAATTATCTACAAGATTACATCTGGAATTTTTTGATTTTTCTTTTTTAAATCTTATAATTTGACTTTTTATCATTGAAATCTTAAAGAACATAAATAAAGGAAATGCAGTGTCTTAAAAAACATAGCTGATAAAAACATTACAAAATGCTTTATTAGTTTTATAATAAATTTAATTGATTCATTAAAATACATATGTAGAAGGATAATAATCATGTATTTGAAATACAGATAAAACAACCGGAATTTAAGAATTCTAAAAAAAAAAAGTCAAAATTCTTCCAAATCAGAAGAATATGTTCAGAAAGTAAATAATAAATAAGAATTAAACTTACAACCTAGAAAAAAACGAAAATATAGATATTGTAAAATCTGTACATAAATTTATTCCCTGTAAAAGGTGTGGCTATGGGATCATTCGATCCAAGGGAAGGCCGATTTAGACAATGACAGAGTAGTTTAGTTTTTTAATAAATTTAGTAATAGTAGTTTAGTTTCCTATGCCGTGCCGGTTGACGAGAATGTCACCCCAAGGTCCGAAGATCGTATCTTCCAATCCAAAAAAAAAGACTATTTTGTCATCCCTTCTCTTGGTGGCAGTCGAATGTTGACTCTGTAGCTACTACGCTACTCGATACGTATAATCTGGCGAAGAGAGATCCAGCCTCCTAATTAAACGACATTTTTTTACATTTATAAACCATTGCATTTCTGTGCTGCAATAGCATTGGATGCTTCATTGACAATACCGGGTACTACGAAATAACAATAATAAAATCACAGTAATTCAAAAATGATAAAAGATTTTTACACCTAAAAGCCCAACTGAACAAAATAAAAAAAAATAAACTGAATAACGTGGGAAGAAAATAAAAAGTGAAGAAAAGTGATGATAAACCACAAAAAAACAGGAATTTTTTGGTTTTCCTTCCAGGAAGAACTTAAAGCTCACTTTCCTTAGTATTGCATTTTTTTTTTCCCTGCCATTCAGTTGGCAGTAAATGGGTAGAAAATATTGCTTGATAAAACGCTGGACTTCCTTCTATGTTCTGAGGAATTTCAAGTTTAATTCTCGTTTAAATGTGGTCTTTAACGCCATTCAATATGGCGTCTTGCTCAAAGTGAAAATTTTCAGGTCCGCCATATTACTTTACACAATGTTATTTTCCTCGCCGTTGGGCAGGTCAGTACGGAATTTCTCAAAAAATTGAAAAGTAAATTGAAAGAAAAAGTACTAAAAAGTACCAAGGAATGTTGCAAAAAGGACAGAAACAGTAATTTCTGAATCACTTAATAGTTGCCAAGCAAATTATTATTCAGGAAACGAATAAAATTAGCTTCTACATAACGCTATGGCATTTCTTTGTTTAGAGAAAAAAAATCTATTATGAAAACATTATTATGGTTATATTTTGCTCTTACTTTTCTATTTACAAAAAACCATTTGAGATTGGGATAAATGCATTCCCAATAAATGATAAAAGTACTTCCCCACAAGTTCATTATATAACACACAAACACACACGTTAATAATGAATGTAAGTCTTTTAAGTTAAATCACACGAGAATCAGAAGGATTGCGAGACAGATTGCTCCAGCTGTGCCTGGCACTAAGAGTGTGGCATAGTTGTCTATATCGTCCATGTCATTTTCCTCCAATAAACAAGTGACTGCGTTATCGTTGTCCAGGACGAAATAGTCGTTGAATTCGTACATTTCTTGGTGAACCGACTGCAGCGTTTCATTGTCGTAAATCCTGTATTCATTGGGCTCCAGTTCCCATTTGTCGCAATTGGTGATTTCCTCGCTGAGGGGATGGCAAGCGTAGGCCGTGCCGCTCCGCGACACAATGTACTCGCCCCGACGGAAGGTACGGCGGGTCTTGGGAAAAGGATGTCGCACGCGGAGCTCATCGTCCTGGATTTCGTATTCGTATTTGTCGAGGTGAATTACTTTGTAATATACAGATGAAGAGCTATCGCGTTTCGCCCGCTCCGATAGCCGCAGCTCCGTCGTCTCCCCGCAGACCGCCATACATCTGCTGAGGTTCTGGAATCCGCGCCGATTCCAGCAGCGCCCGACGTCTTCCTTAGAGGACGTGTCCTCTTCGGTCCCGCCTTCAACACGTCGTGGATTCTCAGTCTCAGTGTTTGGCTCCGATCCACTGGTCCCAGAGAATGCAGTGACAGCTAAAACAGCTGCTACAACGCACTGAATACTTAACCACATTGTGTGTTTGCCTGCACATTTGATAAACTGAAGTTATTTCATTCACAGGAAGCTTCTTACTTGTAACTGCATTTCGAGAAAGGATGTATTCTCGTGGAACGGATGTGAAAGAACGAGAGAGAGAAAAAAGTTTTATTCTGCGATTTGTTGATTAATGTATTTCTGATACAAGTTTCGTTTCATTTAAATAGTATTTTATTAAAAAAAATTGCGATTAATTTAAGAAACGCGATGCAAATGAATCGCAATTCTTTGCAAAGTCATAGGCATTTGAAATTTCTGCAAAATAAACAGAACAAAATAAAAAAACAAATTCCAGGCTCTGGTTTCGTTAGAATCACTCTTCCAAGTACTGAGCTGTTTCTCTGTAACGAAACCCTTGAATGAATATCTTCAAAATATCGAGAAAATGAGACTGAAATAATGAAATACATGATACGTAGAAAATAGCAGATTGAAATTCACAAGAAAAGCTGACCTTTGTATAGTTGGCATGCGAGCTTTTCTGATATCCGGATCATAAAAAGTTTTATTAAGTATTTTTATTCTTTAATGAGATAATTGTTATTTATTCCGTTTTTCACCTTAATATTTTGATATTGGAAAAATAGTCAGATTTTAAGATTTTCAATACATAAACTTTTCTTAAAATATTGAGTATTAAATAAAATGAATTTCAATAATCAGCAGATAAATAATAATAACGAATTATAATTACTACATATTGCTTTGATATTCGAAATTTTAAATTTTATCTGCATTAGACTAGTAAAAAAAAAAAAATATGAGGATTTGATTCTAGCCTCACATTTATGATATTTAAAACGGAATGGATTAAAACAAGCAATTTAATGAAATGCATTAAAACTCTCAGAAACAAAAGCAGCTTTACAGGAAAACCTTGTTAGAATCATCAGAAAGATGATTCTCCAGTTGATGTACAGGGTGGCGCACATAAAACCGGTCCCCAAATAATAATAAAGTACAAAAAGAAATGCCTATTGGGACCGGTTTTATGTGCGCCACCATGTATAATCTGTTTCGCGTGGATTTGCAGGAGTTTACTACTTTTGTATAAAGCCGCAAACAAGATAGTCCCAAAAGATAGAAAGCAACCATCAGTTGCTGAAATCGATCTGTAGTATTTTAATATATTACTTTTAGTGGCATGTGAGTGTTTATGTTAATTAAGTTCATGAAGATAGTCCCACTTCTACAAGCTTATAACAGAAATGTTATTCGTGGAGTTGCAGCATCGTGAATGTTTTGTTGGTAGTTAAGCAAAACTGCCGTCGAATATGATAGAGGCCAAAATACAATAGCTCCTTATAGTAAATTCGCTTTTTTCATCCCGGTTTTAAAGTTTGGTGACTAAATACTGGTGAAAGAGCAATGGAAACCATGATTAAATGTGTCCCTTGAATTCTTGAGGAAAAAAAAAGCAGATGTAATGTTTCGTCAGGCTGAACTGCCACTGTCCCGTCCTGGACCTTCTTTAGTATTGACATCGATCGATGTGAACGATTCCTTGCAAAAAAACAATGGGAAGATTCAATCTTAAATAATACAAAATTCCAGGAAATATAAGAAGGCTGAATTAATAACATTTTTAATTTAATTTCATAACACTTTAATTTACTTATTCGAACGAGATTAGTTTGGAACGTTGTCGACCCATTTAAGAACAACAGCAACAAAATAATAAATAAGGCGTTGTGAGGTATGTGAATTTAAATGATTTGCAAAAAATGATTTAAAGTAGTTTTCTTTTTTAAATACTGCTTTTTAATGAAATAAATAGTTATGCATATAGATATTCAAAAATAATAGGAAGTTAATTTCCAAATTCCATAGTATTTACATAAAAAAAAAAAAAAAATACTCATTAAAAAACAAATCAAGATTTGAAAATAAATTAATAGAATTAAATAATTATTGGTTGGCTTTATTTATTTTTCCACTAATTTCGAGTGAAATTACTGAAACTACGAACGGCATATGCTGATCAAATCGCCGATCGAACTCTTTACGCAAGAAACGATGTTTGCCACAATCAATTTTATTTGAATTTGGAATTAAGATCTCCAGATGTTGAGTTATACAGTGCAGTATGGTAATTCTTAATCTTTAGACTTTTTAAAAACTCTGCTGTTCTTAAATCGAGAATTAAACATGATGGGATAAAAAGGTCATGAAAGATGGATGCTGTGTGTAAAGTAAAAAGACGTACATCTTCTTTTTTTTACTTTTTAACTCTTTTACAGCATCTTTCTACCATTTACATTGTATTCTTCCCCTTTCCGTTTACCTTCCACACTTTCTTAAATTTCAGTAAATACAGAAAATACAATTCACGTTAATATTAACACAAAATATTACAACTATTATTGTTCAAAATAGTTCGTTGTTTAAGCCGACACGCATAATTAAAATTTAAAAATAAAACTACATACAATTAAAAAGTCGTGTCGCAACATGTCTGGACTTTTTAATTGTATATAGTTTTATTTTTAAATTTTAATTATGTGTGTCCGCTTAAACAACGAACTATTTTGAACTTTTATCACGTTAGAAATCTTTACAACTATTTTTGTTTTCATTTAGTAAAAATATTATTGGTAAAATAATAAGGTCAACACACTAGGTTAAAATTCATGATATTAAAATACTAAAAAATTGCAAGCTTTCCAACCCGTCCTGTGGTTCGTTTTCAAGCAAACAAATTTACAAATTAGAATGACAATTATAAGAAGAATAAAAAACTAAAAGGATCATGGTCGAATCCACGTGGAGGACGGGTCCAATGACAGGCTTGGGTTGAAGTCTCAACAGCCACTCCAGTCCATTTCCATAGCGCTTGCGGGGTGACATCTTTACGCCTAATGGAAAAACTTATAAAATTTCTATAAGCAATAATGTTACATCAAAAGAACTGATTACAACTATTATAAACATAGCATTATATAGGAAACAAATTCCAAAATTAACGAGATAAACTAAAAATTGGAATCAAAAAAGAAATATTATTATTGCTTAAACTTGGCAGTAACAATAAATAACTTCGAGTTATAATAAATTCAGTAAAAAACTTGCAGTTTGGTTTTCTTAAAGACAGTTTGGTTGTATCTATATTGAATCTTCGTTAAATTCTGGGGTAATGTTGAGATTCTTTTTGGGATCTTTGATGGAAGAAAGTGACAGTGCGCTTTGACTGAAAATGAAGAGTTTCTGACATTTAACCCACGTAATGGAGGTGGATGGCATGAGGCCTTACGTCATCAGGTTATCGGGAATCATCGTAAGGTCTGCCAAGAACTTCATTGAAGCCTTGGACGGCATTTGGAAGTGATTGATCCGTCAGTGATTCTCCGCACTTCTGCTGTCGCTCATAATTCCATTTTGCTTCTTCTTTTCGCTCCTGCTTTCACCTACGTATTCTGCTGCTGTTCTTCTTTAGACTTGATGATGATTTCCGATTGTGGGACACGAAAGACCTTCCAAAAATTCTTCGTTTTCAGTAATTTTACAACGTATTTCCACAAGCGAGATTTTTGTAATTTGCTCCCAATTGCGAGGTTTTCACATCACCGTGGAGTCGTGGTTCGTTTGCATTTTGATCATCTCAGTGCTGATATTCGCCGAGGAGATGTGGGTGGCGCTCGTGTTGTCCAGTTCCATCTTCTTTTGCGCTCGGCAGCAGCACGAGCAGTAGCGTTCGCAAACAGGTTCGAGGCGTGTGACTCTTAGACACTGGCGGATGAAGCTAGCTTTGATGACGTACACCAAAAAAATGAACAGGCCCTGCAGCGAGTTGATGACATCGGTGAACGCCCACGCCTTGGAGCTGCCACCCACTCCCCAAGAGATCACCTCCATTATCCAGCACAAGCCCATGACGATCACCAACTTTGCGTATAAGTACAGCCT
>JAFIDM010002131.1:100694566-100725185 GCA_023159025.1 Thereuonema tuberculata
CTGCAGTAGTAAAACTGTGCTTCGAAGCGCCAATATTTATATATAAGTAAACGGCCCTTACTTTTTGAACGCGCCTCGTATATCAAATTAAAGGCCATTAAAAACTGAACAAAATGACACCAATTTCAGCTCTGTAGGTTGAACAGTTCTTGAGTTACAGTGTTTTGAAAATTTCAAAACACGGCCAAAATCAAGCAATTTTTTATTCTTCGAAATTCAATAACCCACAAATTATAAGCCCAAAAAATGTGAAAATTTGCATTTTTCATACTTTTTAGTAGATAAGTTGATGTGAGGAAAGATATCAAAATCTGAAACACTAAGGTCCAAAATTATAATTTTTTTGGTTGATTTCACATGGAATAACCCTTAAATAATATTTTACTAAAAAGAATTGCGATTAATTTGAGAAACGCGATGCAAATGAATCGCAATTCTTTGCAAAGTCGTAGGCATTGAAAATTTCTGCAAAATAAACAGAACAAAATAAAAAAAACAGATTCCAGGCTCTGGTTTCGTTAGAATCACTCTTCCAAGTACTGAGCTGTTTCTCTGTAACGAAACCCTTAAATGAATATCTTCAAAATATCGAGAAAATGACACTGAAATAATGAAATACATGATACATAGAAAATAGCATAGCAGATTGAAATTCACAAGAAAAGATGACCTTTGTGTAGTTGGCATGCGAGCTTTTCTGATATCCGGATCATAAAAAGTTTAAAATTACTATTAATTCACTTACTTTATGGCTTTTTTAATCCACAGCTTCTTTTGTACTGTTTCTATCAAATTCATTCGAGAACGTTCCTTGTAACAACCTGCCTTGAAAATTTCAGCTTTCACTCTAACAATATAATTCGTAAATCGCGATTGACAGACAGACGGACTTACATAATTCGACTTAAAAATTGCATTTTAAGATTTTTTTTTTCTCTTTACCTTCCGATGTATATTTAGTTCCGTTTTAAAAGTTAAACTGAAAAAAACTATTATGAAAGTATATATATAAAAAAAATGACAGGCAATTTTGTGCTTGCGAAATGATTGATTGCAATTATTATATGCATTAAAAATTAAAATATTGCGTTAATATACGTCTTAATAAATTAAGATTGTGGCTGAGCTAAAAAAGGCGTACTCCTCCCCACTTTGGTTTCCGAGAGATGTCCGAAGTTGAAAATGGACGTTAGTTGAAACCTTAGCTTAATTTTCACTTATCGATCTAAGTACTGCACTGCAATCTTCATACACTAACGTAAACAACGCATTTACAATGAAACTAAACACTGTACAGTAAGAAATAAACCTATTCGTAACGCATATCAGAACAAATACAGTAAAGCATTTCCGGGAGATAGCTTTGGGACTCGTTAGCGTAGAGGTTTCCTGTTTTACAGAACTGCCCTACAAAGAGATGAAGAAAAGTGTTTTCTTTTTATACATGTTTGTTTCCTTTTACACAATTTTAAAACAAAGGCTAAAATTTTTATGGAGCAGCACCCCCCCACTAGTTTAGCTACGTCCACAATGCAGCCATCAAAGTTAATCGAAGTTTGGTGCACTCGGCCGTAACTGTTGTAATGATATTTTCTCGTTGGGAGATGTTGAAGACGAATTACTTTCCATCGCCTAATAGAAAGTACTTACCAAAATTGGAATCAGAGCGACCAGCTCTCCCTGGCGGTCAACTTTTGAAAATGTCTTTTTACGTCCAGTAAATTAGCATCATCCTTTTCTGTGTTTGTGTTTGCTACGGTTTGTTTTTAAAGAATTTAAAATGGTTTGTTGAACATAGGATTTCCGGGTTTAACCAGTCTTTCAATAAATAGAAAATTTGAAGATTGTTTGGTTTTAGAATATGGAAATTTTCTAGTTGCTTATTTTTCTTTTGCGGCGCTTTCAAATACTGCGAAATTAAAAACTTACGCTTCATCGCTTAACTATTTTAACAGTTAACGGTTTCAGGTTTTTACCTAAAGTAATTGATAGATTTGTCAGGGTGTGTCTGAGAAGAGATTTCGTGATTTCACAAAATTGTAATTTTGTAAGACCAATCAGGTCTACATTTCGTCCAGTAACTGTTTAGAACTTTCCGCATATCGTACGGTACGTGATGTTTTGAATTTTTTTATTATTAATATTTTTATCTTTTTCTTCCCAGTTTTAAATCCCCCTACCCCACCCGTGCTCTCCCTCCCACTCGTATTCCATTTATCTACAACTTTTATCTTTATTTTTAGATATTACTATAAACACTAAAATAGAAGTTAAATCATTTAATTTTTAAAATGCGTTTTGATTTATAATTGCTAGTTTTAATAATAATAATTCTTAAAGTTTGGCGAAAATATTAAGTAGAAATATTAATAGTTACTATCTAAAATATTTACATAAATATTAATATGAAGTGCTTCAGGAAAAACCATTAAATAATATTAAATATTCGTGATTTTTATAGTTTCTATAATAATTTAAGAAGGGCGTCTAAAATTCTCAAAACTGAAAATCTTAACCTCTTGGCATCAGTTTTTTAGGTTTCGGAAAGACGCCTTATATCCCCGGTTTGTCCGTCTGTGGACACATATCCCACAATGCTTCGCAACGGCTTCTGTTAGCTCAGATGTAGGTGGCCCGAATATTGAATGTTGTAGGTGGCCTGTTACCTCAGATGGTTATTGCGTCGTGCAATTAACGCGAAGGTCGTAGGTTCGAACCCCTCATTAACTTAAGTTTTTTTTTTTTTTTTTTTTTTTTTAAATCATTATTAGGAATTCAGTGTATTAACAAGGTTTGATTTAAGAATGACGATTATTCATGATAGGGGTGGGTAAGATAGCATGGGGTCGCAAACAGACTCGCGCGATCATTTTTTAGACCACCCCGGCGCAGTCTATTCTAAAGTAAAGGTGACTCAGAAGCCGTTGCGAAGCACTGTGATTGGTTTACTAATCACTATCCCTACCTTGTTTTATACTTTTTTTTGTAGAGAAAAGAAAACGTCTTATTTAAACGACTTTTCATTAGTTTATTATATTTTAAATGTTAATGTATATTTTTTTATTTTGGTGGATTGTTCTACAATAGCTGATAAAGATTATGACAAATTTGGAATTATTATTAATAAACTCTCAATTAAAATGCTATTTGATAGTTTGAAAATTGAACCTTCCTTCATATTTATTATGCAGAGTTTCAATTTTTCATACATTGATATTCAAGATGTAATGAGCTGTGGTCGATTCGAATAACGGAAAAAAAATAAAAGCATTGGGTTAGCTTCACTTTTTTAATTTTTATAATATGCTACTTTCCTGTCTGACTTGAGCTAATACAGAGAAGCCTATTAATTAACTCGAATAGAGGTTGGATTGCTCGGAAATTGTACAGGAATAAATAGAACTTAAGTTTTCCTGGCAATAGAGGAAAATCTTGGTCGACTTCCTTTTTCATTTATAAGAAATAAAATTAATAAATGCATGATATTCCTCCGAGATTTAGATAATATAGAGTAAAAGTTTGTTCGATATATCTTGTAGGTGTTGTTAAAAAAAAAAAAAAAAAAAAAAAATCATTACGATCCCCGTGAAAGAAAGCTGTTACCCCTTTTTATAGAGGGCTGAGTGAACCCTAGGACCCTTTAGGAGAATTTGTAGACAATTGAATCCGGCTCTTCCAGCCCGCAGTCCAGCATGTTTTACCACTTGATTGCCATGTAAATATATTGATTCAGAAAATGTTTTTTGATCCTACTTTCTTAGAGAGTGAGGTCATCAAATCACTTAAGTGGGTGGTCATCTAATAACTGCAGAACTGGATTGATTTTCTTGAGCATATTTAAGGACAAAAAGATGATCTGATTTTTATGTTGGATTAAGAATTTTTTCGTATGAATTGTTATCAAGAACTTGAGAAGGTGAACTTGAGAAGCTCGAGAAGGTGACAGGAAATCCCATTGAAAAGCATTGGAAAAGGAAACAGCAATAAAAAATAAAAATTATCAGATGAGGAAATTTTAATTAAGTATTTTTATTCTTTAATGAGATAATTGTTATTTATTCCGTTTTTCACCTTAATATTTTGATATTGGAAAAATAGTCAGATTTTAAGATTTTTCAATAAAACATGAACTTTTCTTAAAATATTGAGTATTAAATAAAATGAATTTCAATAATCGGCAGATAAATAATAATAAGGAATTATAATTACTACTTATTGCTTTGATATTCGAAATTTTAAATTTTATCTGCGTTAGTAAAAGAAAAAAAAATATGATGATTTGATTCTAGGCTCACATTTATGATATTTAAAACGGAATGGATTAAAATAAAAATGAAATGCATTAAAACTCTCAGAAACAAAAGCAGCTTTACAGGAAAACCTTGTTAGAAGCATCAGAAAGATGATTCTCCAGTTGATGTACAGGGTGGCGCACATAAAACCGGTCCCCAAATAATAATAAAGTACAAAAAGAAATGCCGATTGGGACCGGTTTTATGTGCGCCAACCTGTATAATCTGTTACGCGTGGATTTGCAGGAGTTTACTACTTTTGTATAAGCCGCAAACAAGATAGTCCCAAAAGATAGAAAGCAACCATCAGTTGCTGAAATCGATCTGTAATATTTTAATATATTACTTTTAGTGGCATGTGAGTGTTTATGTTAATTAAGTTCATGAAGATAGTCCCACTTCTACAAGCTTATAACAGAAATGTTATTCGTGGAGTTGCAGCATCGTGAATGTTTTGTTGGTAGTTAAGCAAAACTGCCGTCGAATATGATAGAGGCCAAAATACAATAGCTCCTTATAGTAAATTCGCTTTTTTCATCCCGGTTTTAAAGTTGGTGACTAAATACTGGTCAAAGAACAACGGAAACCATGATTAAATGTGTCCCTTGAATTCTTGAGGAAAAAAAAGCAGATGTAATATTTCGTCAGGCTGAACTGCCACTGTCCCGCACTGGACCTTCTTTAGTATTGACATCGATCGATGTGAACGATTCCTTGCAAAAAACAATGGGAAGATTCAATCTTAAATAATACAAAATTCCAGGAAATATAAGAAGGCTGAATTAATAACATTTAATTTCATAACACTTTAATTTACTTATTCGAACGAGATTAGTTTGGAACGTTGTCGACCCATTTAAGAACAACAGCAACAAAATAATAAATAAGGCCGTTGTGAGGTATGTGAATTTAAGTGATTTGCAAAAATGATTTAAAGTAGTTTTCTTTTTTAAATACTGCTTTTTAATGAAATAAATAGCAGTAAATAAATTAAAATTATAATTTTAATAATTAATTAATCATAAATTAATGAAATAAATAAATATTTCATTAATTTTTATTTAAATTAATGAAATAAATAATGAAATATATCTAGGCATATAGCCTAGATATTCAAAAATAATAGGAAGTTAGTTTCCAAATTCCATAGTATTTACAAAAAAAAAAAAAAAATACTCATTAAAAAAGAAATCAAGATTTGAAAATAAATTAATAGAATTAAATAATTATTGGTTGGCTTTATTTATTTTTCCACTAATTTCGAGTGAAATTACTGAAACTACGAATGGCATATGCTGATCAAATCGCCGATCGAACTCTTTACGCAAGAAACGATGTTTGCCACAATCAATTTTATTTGAATTTGGAATTAAGATCTCCAAATGTTGAGTTATACAGTGCAGTATGGTAATTCTTAATCTTTAGACTTTTTAAAAACTCTGCTGTTCTTAAATCGAGAATTAAACATGATGGGATAAAAAGGTCATGAAAGATGGATGCTGTGTGTAAAGTAAAAAGACGTATATATTCTTTTTTTTTTTTTTTTACTTTTTAACTCTTTTACAGCATCTTTCTATCATTTTCATTGTTTTCTTCCCCTTTCCGTTTTTTCAGACTTTCTTAAATTTCAGTAAATACAGAACATACAATTCACGTTAATATTACAATAACACAAAATATTACAACTATTATTGTTCAAAATAGTTCGTTGTTTAAGCCGACACGCATAATTAAAATTTAAAAATAAAACTACAAACAATTACTGTCCTCCAAATGAGAGATCGCCGCCCTGTTTTTGTGAGATCTGCGCATGTATGATCGATTAGTCTGGTCAGGCACTTCCGTCTGATTTTATGACAGGACGCCGCCATTACAGAATCGCTTATTACTTTGCAAAAGAGCATTGTATTTATAAATAATATATATTTATTTATTTATATAAATACTTATTGTTAGCAAATGGTATTGAAATAACGCTAAATAGTCGAGAGAGGTTTTAATTTGGCGTTATCAACTTGTCTTTCTCAGTGAAAACAGACGACGGCGTCCATTGTGACAGGAAAACATAATTGATCAGCTACCGGAAGGGCTGCGCAGTTCAAACTTCCGCCGCCATCTCTGATTTGGAGGACAATAAAAAGTCGTGTCGCAACATGTCTGGACTTTTTAATTGTATGTAGTTTTATTTTTAAATTTTAATTATGTGTGTCCGCTTAAACACCGAACTATTTTGAACTTTTATCACACGTTAAAAATCTTTACAACTATTTTTGTTTTCATTTAGTAAAAATATTATTTGTAAAATAATAAGGTCAACACACTAGGTTAAAATTCATGATATATTAAAATACTAAAAATTTGCAAGCTTTCCAACCGTCCTGCGGTTCGTTTTCAAGCAAATAAATTTACAAATTAAAATGACAATTATAAGAAGAACAAAAAACTAAAAGGATCATGGTCGAATCCACGTGGAGGACGGGTCCAATGACAGGCTTGGGTTGAAGTCTCAAAAGCCACTCCAGTCCATTTCCATTGCGCTTGAGGGGTGACATCTTTACGCCTAATGGAAAAACTTATAAAATTTCTATAGACAACATCAAAAGAACTGATTACAACTATTATAAACATAGAATTATATAGGAAACAAATTCCAAAATTAACGAGATAAACTAAAAATTGGAATCAAAAAAAGAAATATTATTATTGCTTAACTTGGCCGTAACAATATATAACTTCGAGTTATAATAAATTCAGTAAAACACTTGCAGTTTGGTTTTCTTAAAGACAGTTTGGTTGTATCTATATTGAGTCTTCGTTAAATTCTGGGGTAATGTTGAGATTCTTTTTGGGATCTTTGATGGAAGGAAAGTGACAGTGCGCTTTGACTGAAAATGAAGAGTTTCTGACATTTAACCCACGTAATGGAGTTGGATGGCATGAGGCCTTTCGTCATCAGGTTATCGGGAATCATCGTAAGGTCTGCCAAGAACTTCATTGAAGCCTTGGACGGCATTTGGAAGTGATTGATCCGTCAGTGATTCTCCGCACTTCTGCTGTCGCTCATAACTCCATTTTGCTTCTTCTTTTCGCTCCTGCTTTCACCTACGTATTCTGCTGCTGTTCTTCTTTAGACTTGATGATGATTTTCGATTGTGGGACACGAAAGACCTTCCAAAAATTCTTCGTTTTCAGTAAATTTACAACGTATTTCCACAAGCTAGATTTTTGTAATTTGCTCCCAATAGCGAGGTTTTCACATCACCGTGGAGTCGTGGTTCGTTTGCATTTTGATCATCTCAGTGCTGATATTCGCCGAGGAGATGTGGGTGGCGCTCGTGTTGTCCAGTTCCATCTTCTTTTGCGCTCGGCAGCAGCACGAGCAGTAGCGTTCGCAAACAGGTTCGAGGCGTGTGACTCTTAGACACTGGCGGATGAAGCTAGCTTTGATGACGTACACCAAAAAAATGAACAGGCCCTGCAGCGAGTTGATGACATCGGTGAACGCCCACGCCTTGGAGCTGCCACCCACTCCCCAAGAGATCACCTCCATTATCCAGCACAAGCCCATGACGATCACCAACTTTGCGTATAAGTACAGCCTAAAAGAGAAAGAGAGGAAAGGAGATAGAATTAGCAAGAATCCTTAAAAGAACATAAAATCTATTTCCCTTTTTTTTTTTTATTAATTATTATTTTTTTATTGTGAGAATAACGGAAATAAAAATATGCCCTTTTATATTTAAATTATAATATCTGCTTGATACTAAAGCCCATTGCACATGGATCCGAAAATCGGTCGGTCGGATCCATGTGCAATGGGTTTAGGGGAGCGTTTGAGACCAAAATTATTATATTGAAATGAAAAAAAAACGGTAAGGTGAATGAGGATGTTTTGGAACACAATTTAAAAATAGGGTGATTCAGTCCAAACTTTACATATTCAAAACACCCTCATTCACCTTACCTTTTTTCATTTCAATACGATAATTTTGGTCTCAAACGCTCCCCTTCAGTCCATTGCAAATGGATTCGACCGACCGACTTTCGGATCCATGTGAAACGCCATACACTAGCTGTCTAAGTTCGATTAGCTGTAATTATATCAAAGCGATCAGAAATTAATGGATTCCTTTCATTTTTAATGTTCTTCTAATCGAATTTTTGTCAGTTCTCCCGCCAATTTCTCGACAACGATCCTCAGATAAAAAAAAAAAAAAAAAAAATTAAATATAAAAGTTAGGTCTTCTCTTGTCCATCAATAGGCCTGCCAAGTTTCAAGAAAATCCGTCCATCTGTTAAATAGTTATACGGGACATGCACATAAAAGCAATAGAACAGAAACAACCTTTCCCAGAAAAACAGGCTAAAAAAACGACTTTTATTTATTTTTATTTTTTTTAACTTAATAAGCATTTCAAATTTAAATGACATGCTAATCATAGACAAAAATAGAAGCGAGTTAAAAGAAATGGTGGAAGAATTAACCGTAAAAGCAAAAGAAATAAGACTGGAAATCAATCTAGAAAAAAAGAAACACAGCAAAAAATAATGAGATAAAAGACATTATCAAAATAAATGGAAAAGAAATTGAAACAGTTGGCGAATACATATAAGCTTACTTGGGAAAAAAATTAGCAGTACTTAGAAAAGCTAATCAAGAAGAAGTCAAAAGAAGACTATATTGGGATGGAGCTCATTTGGGAACTGAAAAGAATACTGTGCAGTAAAATAAAACCGAAAAACAGAGCCAAACTTTTTAATCAGTGCATAATTCTTGTAATGGCGTACGGAGCAGAAATATATCTCAAAAAATAAATAATAGATAAATTACAAAAACAACAGAAAGAAAATTGGAGAGATCCTTATTACAAATAAAATTAAAAGATGAAAGGAGAAATATTAATATTAGATGTGAGACTAAATTCATTGATGTAAGAGGAAAAATAGTGAAGATGAAATGGCAATGGGCAGGACATGTTGCAAGAATGAATAATAACAGACGGATCAAAATCATTACAGAGTGGAGACCCCTTGAAGGAAAAAGAAAACTTAACAGACCGGAAAGAAGATGGTCAGAGAATACAATTGAAACTGTCGGAATCACTTGGTATCGAATAGCCCAGGATATGAAAATATGGAGACATAGGTGGGAGGCCTTCAGTCAGAAATGCCTGTAAAAGGTCTGAAGAAGCATTTCAAAATTAAGACGAAATAATTATTCACGATGTTTCTCTGTGTGTGTGTCTATTTAATTTTTAAAATTTAATATAATATAAACGATATCAGTAATCTAAATCTAATTACTTATTTAGTAACGGAAGTCAGTTATGTGTTCATGTTCTCATATCCTAATTTAAGTAATACAAGTAATGAAACTATCATATCCTAATTTGTTTACGATTATGGCTTAAAAAAGGAAAAACTGAAATCCTTCCTGAAAATTCGCTAGCATTAAATATATTTTATATATTTAATTGGTGTGAGGATTAATTTAAATTTTATTTTAATTTAGAATCTCGACCCTTCATCATTAAAAAGTGAAAAAAAAAAAAAAGGAGAGATCTTAAAAAATCGATTAACACAAGCGGTAGGCAACTTTAGGAACGAGACGAACGAAACTCTAATATATATCAGACAACTCGGATCCTGTCGCTATTGACCTTAAAATTCGTCAATTCGATTTATCTCTGGCAATTTCTTTGTCGCTTCCGTTTGTTCAATTTTCGAGGAATTACGTGACATTCAACTGGCCTCCTTTGTCAACCTGAGGTTGACTTATGGTTGTGAAGTTTACTTATGTGTGTGTTTGTTTTCAATCCTTTTAAAACTTTTGAACCAGTGAAAGAATCTCGATGGTCTTCATGAAATTCGATAATACGGTTTTAAAGTAATCATTAAGTTTTTGTCAAAAGCATTTTATAAAAAAAAAAAAGTATTATTGAGGAATGAAGGCGAGTTGAGATTTTTGTCCGTCGAGTTTGTTAATATCAGGGGTCGACAAATTAATGCTCTTTTGCTTCTGTTGACTCTTTAAAGGGATGTTTGTGGCTCATGGACATTTGGCTGTTTATCTTTTATTGGCGAATGGAAAAGAGACTGTTTATGATTTTTTTAAATTTTTTGGTTGGCAAATAAGAGTCTGAGTTGAGTACTCTGGAGGTTAATGGAAAAAAAAAATGATTCTTCTAAACCTTATGTTTATCGTTTATCATATGTTTGTGTTTATCGGTTTTTTTTTTTTGTCTCCCCAATTCCTGTTATCCTGTACAAAAAATAAAAATTAAAGGAAATATTAAACTATAAAATCAATTTATGCAATCTCAAAATTTCTCAAGGGGATGCAATGCTGAAAAGCGCTCGCTTAACTCAATTGGCCTCTTATTACTAAATTATAGGTATGGGAAGATACTTACAACTTTCGGTTGAGTTGCTTGTTAATGTTAGTTGCATTCTTTCCCATGCGGTGGAGCTGGTAGATCGTGAGAGCAAAGAAGAACAGGTTGGCGATGAGAATGATAGCGATTGGTCCGTAAAAGAACACCAGCGCCACCATGTCGTTCTTGAACCAGCACAGACCATCCCTGAACGGCTTAAAAGTCTGAGCGTTGGACAGTTCGAGGATCAGGGTAACGAGAACGAAGAGGAAGGGCGATCCGAATGCGTACAGGCAGTATATGAAAACTTTTTTCTTATCTATGAGGCGTAAGCCCTGGTTGGCAGGGGGGTGTACGAACCTCCTCCACAAATCAAAGGACTGAACACTGATCCAGAAGAAGGCAGTCAAGAAGGCGTACTGTTGTATGAGGCTGATAGCTATACAGGAGGCATTTTGGAAGTGCTTCTCCATAATCCATCTGAAAAAGAATAAGAAAAAAGGTGAAATGTAGTTGTCACCTTTCGGCTTCCGTACTGCATTTGTGCTCAGAGACTGAAAAGAAAGAATGAAATAAGAAAAATTTTAAGGCACATTTCAGAATCATTCCCTCAGGCTGTTGGAATACAGGGGGATGGAAGATTATAAACAAACGATGACGTTCCAACTAAACGTAAAGGCCAGGATTTTTTTTCTTTTTTTTTTAAATTTTCGGTTGCGATGGAGCATGGGGTTATAAATCCCCAATCAGCCTATTCTCGGTACAGCAACGCATTTAAGCAAAATAGTTGTTGCTGGAGCCATTTATTAGAGAGGATAAGGATAATGCTTGATAGTATCGCTTGAGCACGTTATTGGTGAAAGTTGTCACGTGTTCCCCAGGCGCCATTCCCACTACTTGTCACCAGAAACTTTTCTAATGCCTGTTTCTGATGGATATTTTATTTCAATTTTACATAAAAATTTCTATATCTAAATCAACTGTAAGAATAAATCTGAAGTGTAAATGAATGAATAAATTATTGTAACTCTATTATGCAGGGTATCCCCAAAAAATGTACTCTTTAAATGATTATAAATTCGATGTTTATTAAGATAAATTTAATTTTTATAATTCATATTAAAGCAGAGAAACGTAGGAGTTTTTTGAGTTACCGCAAGTATTGGAACTTGATAGTCATTCTGCTCCAGGCATGGCTATTAACGCGAACTAACGGAATTGCAAATATCAGGACTCATTTCAATTGGCATTTTGGGCGCATTCTGTTTTAATAATCCACAGCTTTTAGTTTAGTACTTGTTTATCGTTTTGAGCCAAAAACTTTATCATTGATCCTTAAAAAAAAAAAAAAAAGAATCCATTGGTGTGAGGGCGGGGACATGTTTTGGCGACACCCTGGACCAGAACGACCTTCAGTTCCAACACTTGCGATAATTCACAAAACAATCTAGGGTTTTCTGCTTTAATTTGAATTATAAAACTTAAATTCATCTTAATAAAAATCGAATTTATAATTATTTAAAGAGTACGTACATTTTCTTTGGACACCCCCCTGTACATAAAAAAAAAAAATGTAAATATTTAATTCTAATAAAACAGAAGAAAATTTGCCTATTTAATTCCAGCTAAAATAGTAAAAAAAAAATTTCTAAAATAAAAAAAAAAAAAATCAGAAATCATTTGATGAGTATCGAGTCAGTTCTAAGGCTCGCAAAATCTATATTTTTGTCTTTTTACAGTAGAGCACGGAAGAGCTAAAATGTTGGCGACATACACTATCCATACTCTTCCTAATGCATTGCCCTGGTTGTTCCATTTTTTTTACGTAGCGATTACAGCGCATTCGTATATTGGCATTTTGTTGACCTTGGATCGCAAACTAAGGGCTCAGTTTGCATTAAAATCAATAAAGAGGTCACTTTCAGTCATATTTAAGTTTCAATTTATCGTGATTAGAGTTTTTTAAGTTATCAAAAAGTATTCCAATTATCGTCTTGGTCTCTGGCAGCTTATCTGCTGATCTGTTTTGTATCATAATCGAATGGGATTTTTTTTTTCTTCGTAACCTAAACCTAGTACCAACATTTCAGATACTTATGGCTGCTTTACACAATCTCGGAAACTTATCTCAAACGAGCTCGAAAACTTGCCGTTTGCCAGTTGCAACTTGTGGAAAATGCCGACGCTTTATATGTGTCAGCGGCAAATCGCGTTTTGCTCCCGTTTAGATCGCGATTACAATTGCCGGTCGCTGAAGCGACAAACAAGTTGATTTTGCAGCTTAGTTTTGCTATTAATTTTCATCTCATTTCACAGCAGAGTTAAAGAAAAAGGAAAAAAGATCCCAGAGGAAGAGAATGTGGTGAATGAAGTCGTGGATTGAAACCACGAGCAAAGAATATTTCTGCGTGAAGTTGACACTGTCGTAGTTTTATTTAAATTTATTTAAAATTTTCTCGCCGCCAAGGGCGCTGGTGTCGACTTGCTTCTAACATTTGCCTGAATTTAGAACTTGTTTTATCTAGAGTACAGTAACTAGCAATTTTTTTTTTGAGCATTGGGAGTTTTTTGAGCCAGTTGCCGGTTTGAGGCAAGTTTTGGAGAGCGTGTAAAGCAGCCATTAGGGTAAAAAAATTATTGAATTATCTTACTCACAGGCGGAGAAGACACGCGTGTTTACAATTACAGTTCCATTTTAGAAATTTTGTAATGGCCCTTTTGATTTTTTTGAAAATTATTTAGTGAAGTTAATGACGGCGAGATGTAGACTGCAGTTCCTAGGAAACAAATTGTTTTACGGTAATTCTGGTGCTTTTAGTGTTAAGATCAGCAGACCAATATTTCCGTTTGTCTGTCACGTAGGCAAGTATCATTAAAATCTCATTAAATTATCATTAAGCACAACAATCACGTCAATTGCGTCTTTTGCCTGCGCAACAATCACAATAATCGCAACAATTACATTTATAATAATAAGGAAATTAAATCAATATCAATTATATTTTCTTAGAAGACGTTGCGAAGCATTGTGATTGGTTTACTACCTACCTTGTTTTGTTTTGTTTTTTACGACGTTTAGGGGACTCTCAGATATCAACCGCGTAGGAAGCGTAGATAGTAATAAGTAAACAAAAAAGAAATGCTCGAATTGTAAACTGGATCATTTTACCAAAATTTTCAAGTAATAAACCCAGCCGTTTCTGTGAGGAAGCTCGAGGGCCCTTTTTGAGGGTTGAGAGGGATGGAGACAGAAACAGATTGGATCGTTAATTGAGTCTTTTTCTCAGATCGTGATTTTTTTTCTTCTTTTTCTTGATTTAAAGTAATAAAAATTACTTTAAATCAAGAAAATTTAAATTAATAAATTATAATATTTTGATAGATACAAGTAGTAAAAGTTTTCCTTTTTCTGAAAAAAAAAAAAAAGAAAATTACATCCGCATTATTTAATTAAATTGTTTACAGTAGATTAATTTTAATGGAATTACCTACAGTTATTAAGAGGATTAGAAGGCGGCCAATCAAGCGTTAAGACATTGACAGGAATCTAATGTGGTGGTAATGTGGCCTTTCTATGGGAATTCTTGTCAATTTTAGGCGCTTATTTCTCGACAAGGACCCACACGGGAAAAATTACAAGAATAAAAGTTAGATCCCCTTTAAATGAGCATGCCAAGTTTCAAGAAGATCTTTCCAGTGGTTCAAAAGTTATTATTTGAACTCAACGTTGAGTTGAGTCAATTCAGGAACGTCAGTTTTGCAAGGAAGCCTTTATCTGTCTTTATGATAAAGTATTCGTACAGGAAACAATGAAGAAATTGTTCAAGATTAGTGATATGACAATGGCAGTGAGGCTATTTTTAGCCTATTTCCAATCGGAAAGTGGAAATAGGCTCATCAAATCAGCCACTCTTGTTTTCCCTAATGTCTTTTAAAATACTGGATGAGATTCTTGTTCTGTAATTTATTTTGATTTTGGGAAGGAGGGGCAAGACTCCCTCCTCCCGTGATGTTAAAGAAAAAAGGCTTGAAAATGTATGGCCGGTTAGGCATACGAAATATTGTCGTTTGGAGGTTGTGAGTTATTAGATATTAATAATCTGGATGAATCTTCTTGAAATTGGTATGCATGTTTAAGGATTATAAATGATCTAGCTTTTATATTTGAATCTTTTGTAAATGATTTCGTTATCGAGAAACAGCGCAAGAAGACGAGGAAATACCATTGGAATTTAAATAGTCTTCTATCCTTATTCTATTGATATACCTTTGTTTTAGACAATAAATATTAGAGGTAATCTAGTGGGTGTGGTTTAATGCGATTTAGACAATTTAAGAAATAACATTTTTTTAAAGAAGGTAGGCTTTTAATTCTTTGAACTTTTTGTTAGTTAGTGATTTAAATGTTTCTTTACCTTATGATCATAGCAATGTAGGCGGCTAAGAGGCTGGCCATGTGGCAGAGGAGTACTATGTTGTGTTTCAGATTGAGTTTAGGAATGACCAATGCCAGAATGAGAGCTAAGGTAAGGCTAATTGCGGATATTATCCATGGTACCAATAGAACAGCGTCTCTCTCTTCATTGGGAACTGCGTGTTCCAGAGATTGGCAGGTGACGGCCTCATCGCCCGTGTAGATGAAATAGTCTCTTAAGTTGTAGATCTTTTTATGGGAGGTCGAAAGTAGAGAGCCGTTCTTAAAAATTTGGTATTCATCCGGCTGGAGGAGCCACTTTTTGCAGTCCATGAATTCCGAAGACAAGGGATGACACACATAGGCAGTTCCATTCTGAGCGATATGGAATTCATCCTCAGTGAACTTACGCTTGTTGCTCGGTACGCTCGTGCGCCAGTGCAGGTGTCCATTGTCCATGTGGTAGTCGGTTTTGTTGAGGTGTATTACCTTATAAGTCATGGGCGGTTTCTTGGTCGCCACGGGGTTCGACGGTTGGGAGAGTGGCTTTCCGCAGTCTTGAAGACACTTGTACAGGCTCCTGTAGCCGCGGCGGTTCCAGCACACGGCACTGGGCAAGTCGGCCACCGCAGTCGGCGTTGTCAGAGCCTGGCCGCCTCCGCTGAGGTCAGGCTTTGCCGTCCTTCGCCGACTCTCGCCCGCATCCAGGCTAACAGCTGACGCCGTCGTTGTTGATTGAGATTTGTTTGTAGCAAGTCCGCTTGCAGTTAGAATTACTGCTGAACCACATAGAATCACAGCTAACCACATGTCCGGTTTGTTTTGAAACCGAACTTGGAACACGAACACCTTAAATCTTCGCCAATACAAAAAGGAAGTTTCTCCAGTTGAAAATAAGCTAAAAGGAAATCAATTTGTTTACTTCGGTTACTGCTGCAACAATTAGAGGAAACTTGTCTTCCGCTGGGAATTTTCGTTTGTTTCCTCAATTCAATAATTTAATAATTACTAAAGTTTTTTAGTCCTGGCATTTTGAGCGTCTTTTTTCTAAATAAGCAAAATTAATAATCTGCTTTCTTAAGGTGAGGCTCATCAAATCAGCCAAATCTAATAACTATTAAAGCTTTAGTCTTCTTGAAATTTGGCTTGATTGTTAAAGGGCAAGCGATGGTCTAGCTTTTAGATTTTAGATTTTGTTGCATTAGTTTCACGTCTTTAAAATAAAAAGCAAGATTTTAAAGGAAAGGAGGAAATTCTGGCTTTTTAAGATTATTGCTTATCCATCAGCCTTTCTTAAAACAGTGTTTTTACGATTACCTTAGCTTTCGAATTTTCAAATTGTTTTTTCCCGGTCAGTAGTAAATTTTTGTTTTAGAATTTCAGTTAGACTTGTGATTCAGTAAATGACATAAGAAATCGTAAAAGAACTAGAAGTTTAAGAAAATTTAAATGTGAGAGATTTTTTTTTTCACTGAGTTTCTCAGCTTTTAATTGATTGTTATTAAAGGTACAGCTATCCTCCACTTTTAATCGAAAACAATTTCATTCCGTTATGTCAATTTGTCGATTAAAATCAAAGTAAATAAAGTTCAAGTACAATAGGCTCTTGTCCGTAAATAGGCATATCAAGTTTCAAAGAAGTTATTAGAATTCCTTCGGCAAAGGGGCTAAAAAGCATAAAAAAGCTTTAAATAAAGCTCTCAAATAGAAAAAAAAATCGTTTGCGAAGCACAGATGGTTTCTTATCAGTAAATGTGCATAACAAGTTTCAAGAACACTTCACTGGTTCACAAGTGAGGAAGAAAAATACAGTTTCAGTATCATATGAAACTAGCAGATTGGAAAATTTAAAATCAAAGCGTAAATGGACTCGGTCTTAAATAGTTATATCAAATTTCAAGAAGACCCTTGCAATGGTTCACAAGTAAAAACAAAAACAAAAACAAAAAAGCATTCTCACTGTCGTATGAAACTCTCAGATAAAAAAAATAAATCATAATCCACTCACTGGTTCAAAAATATTAATGTTCCTTCGAAAAATTAGTGTTATACTCCATTTGATCAGCAAGATCAAATGTGGAGAAGCTGTTGATAAAAGCTGCTTCTCCAAATGAAATTGATCTGTGTGACATTTTAGAATTGAAATTGGAACCGTTCCAAATTGTTATGTAAGCTTTTTCGTGGTCGATGACGAAAAATACAACGAAGTTTTACGAAGGAGCTTCCGAAGGTTTTTTTTGTTGATGATCATTTGAGAAAAGGAAGTCACTTGTAGAATTTGGGAAAGTTGTGAAAGAGGGATTGTAGATATCCTATTTCCTTAGCAAGTGCTTGAAATCTGATAAGATTGACATAAGGTAGCTTCTAAGAATTTTAAGAGATTTATATATACCGTATATATATATATAGATACATACACAATGAAATGGAAGGACAAGGTGGTATAAAAGTTAATATGATTTACAGTAGTAATTGAAAGTTAGAAATATTATTCGATTAACAAGTATTCGTTAGCTGGGCCAATATAACTGTAGGGCACCTTCTAATTACATTATGAGGATCAGCAGGATCTTGTTTATTTATTTTTTTTCCTTGTATACATACAATTGTTGAATAACAATATTTTCGTAAATGTTTGGCTGATGAGTCCCTAAGAAAAGGACGAAACGGGCCGTCCCAAACTCTCGCCGATGAATGCTCGAATATTTTTTTATTTCTGTGTCAATTTCCTATTCTTTTCGTTTATTTTGAGGCACTTTAATTCTTTGTTTATATATTTTCATATTACAGTTGTCGCCTCTAGATGCATATGTGGCGCTTTCAAGAAAGTGCCCCCTCCCCCTCCCTTAGGACGCCAATATCGAAAATTCGTCGAATGCGGGTCTTTTTGATTTTGAGAAAGAACACTCATGTCAAATTTCATGTATCTAACTCAAACCGTTTCCTAGATATGCATAACCTTCAAGAAACTTCACCCCCCTGGTTTACACCCTTTAGGGGTGGTATTGCTAAAAATCCTTTCTTAGTGAGCGCCTACCTCATAAGGGGAACCCATACTGAATATTTCAAGTTCATATGATTAGCGATTTTGGCTGTGCATTGATGAGTGAGTGTCAGTCAGTCAGGCAATCGATTTTATCTTTTATTCACTAGTGTTCAATGAATTGCGACCACCTATCTAATATTCATCGCTTCACCTTCGGCACGGATGACGGCCCGGATACTTTGTGATATGGTGTCCACCAGTGCTGGTATGGACCCAACGGGATCTAATACCATGTATCCCTATGGATGTTGGTGCAGGATTCATGACTTTAAGGGCCCGTTCCGCAACATCCCTTAGATGCTCTGTGGGATTAAGATCGGGAGGCTTAGGGGGCCAATCCATAAGATGCATCTCTGGAATGTTTCTTAAGTTAATCAAGCACAATCCTTTCTCTGTGGCACCGCATGGTGAGAGGTAGTTGGCAGTGACGCTTCGTTAAGAATGGATGACAATTGATGCATCTGCTGTGAAACCTTATGCGTGCTAGTGTGCGTTGCGTAGTCATATGGGATTGGATGTTGTTAATCCACGATTGTACGACTACATTTCCCGCAACTTTAGGACGCTGATGCTGCGTTCAGCTTTTATGATTCTTTTTTATTCGACGCTTATCTTCGCAATTATGCCTGTTTGAGGCGTTTGTTCTGTTTTCTTGCCACTCCTTGTGGACTGTCACTACACTAGAATGAGCGCATCCGACCAGTTTTCATCTGTTTTTATCACTCTTGCGACAAGGTTATTGTCAGAGGCAATGGTGGTCTCGTAGACGATGTCTTTGAGGTAACTCCAGAGGAACAAATCAATTCAGGATAAGTAGGATGACCGTGGTGGCCAAGCGACGGGTCTGCCCCGGCCAATCCATCGCGCCGGAAAAGTGCTGTTGAGATACTAGCGCCCATCAATGCTGAAAAGTGCGGGAGTGATGTTGTGCTGAAACCACGTGCGGCGGCGATCAGATAGTCACAGGATGAAGCAGTTCCGGCAAGACCTTCAGGAATATCCTATAACTTCGCCAGTCGAGTCGTGATGGCAGAACGTTTGGCGCAATCTGACAGTCACTGACAATACCCGCCCAAACATTGATTGTGAACCATTGTAGCGCAGCATGTTGTCGTGTAGCTGTGAGTTGTCATGCGTCCACACATGCATATTATGAACATTAAAAACACCCTCACGTGAGAAGACAGCTTCATCGGTGAAGAGAACCCATGTTGGAAATAGGAATAGATTTCCGACCGTAATCATGCCTTTTTCCGTCGAATGATCCAGTTTCACAGTAGCTCTGATGCAAACGCGCAAATGTTTAATGATTGGGTACACGTCTGTTGGGGATATCAATCGTACAGCGCTCGATGACTTCCGTTCGCTCTAAGACTAAGTGCATATATGCCTCTCAGTATTAGTGAAGCAATACATCCTACACGTATAAAGTCCGCGTCTCAAATGACGATGGCTCACACTGCTCAACTAATTCGAGCACATTCGGATGGCGTTTGCGGACGTTCTACTATGAATATGGTTTGTTTTTGTATTCCTGACCTACATTTAAAGTTTGTACCGGGAATTTTTGAATTACCCTGATTATATAAAGCGGAAGGATCAGGCGTTTCCCGCTGCCGAGGAGAAATTGTGCATTTTTGTGCGTTGTACATGGGTAGATAAATGGATATTATTATTATGTTTGTAAGTTTCAAACCTTGGGTTTCCCCAGCAAAAACAATATGGCGGGTCAAGGACCAAAGCACATACTGCCGAGTGTAAAGATGTGTGCAAGAATGATTAGGGATGTGTGCTTGTGTCCATAAATTTCCTAACTATGCGTGTAGTGTTGAGTACCACAGCCTTCTGCAGTTGTGCATAAGTGTTTTTGTGAAGTCCTAGTGTGCTGAGACTGTGGTGCAATGTGTGAGGCACCAGACCAGTGGCAGACAGAACGATGGGTACAACACGTACTCGATCCTGCCTCCACTGCTTCTGGAGCTCATGTGCTAGATCAGTGTATTTACTGATCTTGTCTGCGTGAGTTTTCTGCATGTTCTTGCTGATAGGCACTGCAATATCAATTAGATAGGTCTGTTTGTTGACCTTATCAACAAGTGTGATGTCTGGTCTGTTGTGATGTATGGTTTTGTCTGTGTGAATGGGGCGGTCCCAGTATAGTTTATATGAGGGTGACTCTAATATGCTTTGTGGTATGTACTTGTAGTACGGGACCGTGCTCTTAATAAGTGAATGTTTGTGTGCTAGTTGTTGATGAACGATCGACGCTACCTGATTGTGTCGGTGGAGGTAGTCTGTTTGAGAGAGAAGGGGACAGCCTGATATTACGTGGTCGATCGTCTCATGCGTAGTGTGGCATTTCCTGCATTTGTCGTCATGTGTGTTTGCATCGTGTAGAATGTGTTTCTTGTAGTTGCGTGTGGAGATGACTTGGTCCTGTATTGCGATCATGAACCCTTCGGTCTCCCCAAACAGCTCACCACTCGTTAGCCATCTGTTCGACGCTTCCATGTCGACATGAGGCTGGCTGAGTTCATGATGATGTCTGCCATGGAGTTCCTTACGAGCCCATGATTCACGCAGCTGCTGAGTGTGGGAGTCAGGGGTGGTGACTGTTGGAGAAGAGTTTTCGAGGTTCAGGGGTGTGAGGTGTGTGTCAGCCTTGACAATGGCTGAGTGAAGTGAGGAGTCTTCTGCTCTTTGGTGGAAATGTTCCCTAAGTGTATGTACTTGTTTTTCGTGTAGGGTGATGAGGTTGATGAGTCCTCGGCCTCCCTCCTTGCGGGGAAGAGTCATCCTTTCCGTAGCGGACTTGGGGTGGTGCATGTTGTGTTTCGTGAATGTAGTGCGTGTTGCGCGTTGTAGTGCTTCGAGTTCGGTGTTTGTCCATGGAATTATGCCGAACGAATATGTTAGTGTGGGAACGGCAAAAGTGTTGATAGCTTTAATTTTATTTCTGGCGTTGAGTTGTGTTTTGAGGATTTTGTGAACTCGAGCAGGGTATGTGTTCTTCAGTGCATTTTTGATGTTTGCGTTGTCAATGACGCGGGCTTGCTGGAAGCCCAGGTACTTGTAGGTCTCTCCCTGTTCCATGGATTGGATGGCCAAACCATGGTCCAGTTCAAAACCCTCCAAATTCGAAGTCTTCCCACGTATTAAGTGTAACTTGCGGCATTTGTCAATTCCAAATTCCATCCCAATGTCTTTGGTGAACTGTGTGGTGGCTTGTAGTAAATTAGTAAGTTGTGCATTGTTTGTGGCATAGAGTTTAATGTCATCCATGTAGAGTAAGTGTGTGATTTTATATGGTGTCTCAGTGCCTGTGGTAAGCCTATAACCGTGTTTTGTGTTATCTAGTATATGGCTCAGTGGATTCAAGGCGAGACAGAACCAAAGAGGACTCAAGGAGTCTCCCTGGAAAATACCTCTCCTTATGGGAATGGGATCTGTAGTGATGGAGGTGTTAGAGGTGCGTAGGTGTAATGTTGTGTTCCAACTCTTCATCGTGGCAGCTAAGAATGCCGTGATCTTGGGGTGTATTTTGTAGATATGAAGAGTGTGTAGGAGCCAGGAATGAGGGACAGAATCAAATGCCTTCTTGTAATCGATGTATGCGATATGTAAGCTCCTATTCTTCGCGCGTGCCTGGCGCAGGATTACAGAGTCAGTAAGGAGTTGCTCCTTACAACCCTGGGAATTCCTGCGACAGCCCTTCTGCTGTTCAGAAAGAATGTTATATGTCTCGATGTGTGTGTAGATCTTGTCTGCGAGGCAGGAGGTGAGGAGTTTGTAAAGTGTGGGGAGGCAAGTGATTGGGCGGTAGTTTGCAGGTTGCGCTGTTTCAGTGTTCTTGCTCTGTAGGTATGTGACACCCTGTGTGAGGAAACGAGGCATATGTTCTGGGTGTTGGATTATGTCAGTGAGTGTAAGCGCTAGTTTTCCATGCAGGGACGTGAACCTCTTGATCCAGAAGTTCTGGACTCCGTCTGCACCAGGAGCCTTCCAGTTGTGTGCATGTTTTAGTGCTGTCTGTATGTCTGCGAGAGTAATCTCATGGAAGGACATGCAGGGTAAGTGTTCAGTGAGTTGCTGTTCCTCTGTTATCCATGGTGCTTTATCATTGTGGGGGATAGGGTTTGACCACAGAGACGACCAGTATTCATGTAAAGCCTCGCTGTTGGGAGTGTTTGTGTTAGTTGCAGTAGAGGAAGATGTAAGGGATCTGTAGAATTTTTTCTCATTGTATTGGAAAGTATTGTTCTGTTGTTTGCGCAGAGTGCACTGCTTGTATCTTTGTAATCTTTTTGCAAGTGCACTGAGTTTTTGTTTTAGTGTGTCGAGATGTTCCTGAACCTGGTTATGATGATTTGAATGTGAAGGGCGAGTATTTATGTGCTTGAATATCTTTCTAACCTGGGACATAAGTTTCTTTGTTTTGTTTCCTGCACAGTATTGTGTGAGCCTGGCTATGTCTCCTCTAAGGTCGCTGATGCGGCCCTCAAGGCGACGTCTCCAAGGGGGGATGTATTCTTGTGTCCGTGCAGTGGGAGGTATGTTGTGTTGTTTGATTCCAAGTGCCCGAATGGTTCCCTGTGCGGCACAGTAGAGTGTTGTATGTATGTCTTCTAATGTTTGGATGTTGTCAAGGTGTTGTGGGATAGTGTGTGTGTTGAGCAGTCAAAAATTCGCTGACTGGAACCTTTAGTAGATACAAGTTTCAGCCAGAAACCTAAGTATCCACCAGGTATCTGCGCAATATATATGATCTTCCAAGCAGCGCTGTTTTTTGTAGTTCTGATGTTGTTATTTCAGACAACTGCAATTGGTTCAAATACTTGGTAAAAAAAAAAATTTTTGAGATTGTTCCAAGTGTTCCTATGATGATGGGGATCACTGTCGTGTGTTTCATCCAAAGCCGTGTTGTTTCAATTGCCAAATCCCTGTATTTTATAATTTTTTCCTGTTCTTTATCTAAAATTCTTGCATCTCCAGGGATTGCAATATCAATTATGAAAATAGTTCTATTTATTATTATTATTATTATTATTATTACTATACATATGTTTATCTCAGACAAAGTCCGGAAGCCTTGTAGGCAGAGAAATTCATCTCAAGCCCTCTGTTGTAGAAACCTGCGGGTGTTATGACATGTTTGTAATATTATACTTTTCTGGATATTTTTAGATTTTGTTGCAGTCCAATTTTTTCGAAATTATCAATGAAATTCTTTGAAACAATTCCGGTCGCCGATATCACCAATGGTACTGTTGGAATTTGTCGCTGCTTCCATAATCGTATTTTAATCGCCAAATTTTCATATTTTGTACATTTTTCAGTTTCAATTTTGGAAATGTTTTGGGACAGAAATGTGAACTATTGAAGTTTGTTTCTCCACTTTATCAACCAAAACAATATCCGGACGATTGAAGTCAACAGCATTGTCAGTAACAATCGGTTTATCCCAGTAGAGGATAAACGTTTCAAGAACGGGATCCGGCTCATACTTATAATATGGCGGGGCAGAAGTTAAAATTCCAAATTTGAGGCTAATTGCTGGTGAATAATTTTAGCAAATTGGTTGTATCGATTCAAATAATTTGAATTTGCCAGCGTCGGGCGGCCTCCAATTATATGATCTATAGTTTCCGAAGCTGAATGGCATTTTCGGCAAGAGTCGTCGTCCAATGTTTTGGTAATAAACTTCTGATAGTTTTTTGTGCTTATCACCTGATCTTGAATGGCAATAATAAATCCTTCCGTTTCTGGGTGGAAAGAATACTCGTTAGGTATTGTATCGTTCAACATATAACAAGAATACTCGTTAGGCCTGATCTTCGTTTAACATTGAAGGATATTTCCCTTGTAATCCTTTTCCTTTCCAGATATGTATTGTATCCCCAAGAGAAGCTGGAGTATATGGCATTCTTATCTGACATAAATTTAGAGGAGTGTAGTTATTGTCAATGGATGCAATGCAATTGAAATAAATCTTTGTAGATTTTAAGAATAGTCTCTTAAGTTTTTGTACTTGTATTTGGCATAATCTAGAAATGTTTAATAATCCTCTACCTCCCTCTCTTCATGGTATGTACAGACGGTCAACTGAGGATTTAGAAGGATGCATTCGGAATTTGGTACGTAATGTCCTAGTCTTTCTGTCCAAGGCTTTGAGATCAGAGTTGTTCCATTTCAGGATTCCAAAACTGTAGGTTAACGTAGGCACAGCCCAACTATTAATCGCCCTTATTAAATTTATAGAATTTAGCTTAGTTTTGAGTAATTTGGTGAGTCGTTCTGTATACTTTTTCTTAAAATGCTCCTTCAATTTCGAGTGACAAAATTTTAAATTTTGTTAAAACCGAGGTATTTATAGGTATCTTGTGATGTTAAAAACCTTGATTAGAATGTCAGTGGTAGAATTCCCCGAATTATCCCGCTTCCCTCTTTTAATCGTAACAACTCCACATTTGTCAAACCCAAACTCCATTTTAATGTCCACGCTAAAAATTTTTGTCGTTTCAATTAAGCAATTTAATTTGGAAGAGTTTCCGCCAAAAAGCTTAATATCGTCCAAATACAAGAGATGGGTAATTTGACACTCTTTGTTCTTTACATCCATCTTGTAACCAGCAGTTGTTCTATTTAGAAGAGTAGAGAGAGGAACAAGGGCCAAGCAGAACCAAAGCGTACTGAAAGAGTCCCTTGGAAAATACCCCTGGCTATTTTCACATGAGGAACAGACGTGTTACCTAGTTTAACAGTCGTAGACCAATTGGACATACATAAGCGTAAGAAATTAACTATAGATGGATCACATTTGTAAATTTCCAAAACCTTAATTAACCAATCGCACGGAACCGAATCAAAAGCTTTTCTATAATCAATGTAACAAATTGAGAGATTGGGGTGTTTACCTTGCACTTGCTTTAAACAAAATGGCATCAATAGTTAATAGGTCCTTACAACCAAAGGAGTTTTTTTTGCACACCATGCCTGTTCCCAAGGATGGAGGTCATTTTCGCGGCAGTTTGAATAAATTTTCTGTGCAAAAATAGCAGGGAGTAGTTTGTAGATGGTTGGTAAGCATATGATAGGTCTATAATTTTTAGCAATCTTTGGATCACCAGATTTATAAAGCAAGAAAGTAACCCCGGTGGTGAAAAATTTCGGCATGCTCTCTGGGTGATGTTCCCTCGTTGCTGAATAAATGAATAAACGGATGAAAATCTCTTCCACCAAAAGTTCTGGATGTTATCAGCACCTGGCGCTTTTCAATTTTTGGTCCTGTTTAATGGCCTCTTTGACATCTCGAAGCTCAACATGTGTCGACTCCATTAACGGAATTTCAGGAAAAGTGTCCTCCACCATTGAAAGCCAAGCAGCTTGATCATTATAATTTTCTCCATGGGACCAGATACCTTCCCAGAAAGATTTAATGTCTTCACTATCAGATACCTACGAAGTGGACCTGCCTTGTTCTTATTAACCAAGTCGCTATTATTATTATTATTATTATTATTTACACGGAAAGTACAGTCGAACCTCTATTTAACGAAGTCGCTAAATCCCGAAAAAAAGTTCGTTGTATGGAAAATTCGTTAAATAGAGATTCACCTTTTAAAATTACTTTAAACTACCATAAAACAGATTTTAAAATACATAAACAATAAATATTATTAAAAAAAGTAATAATTTTAGTGACATAAAGCATACATTAAACAATAAACAAATAAATAATTATAAACAACCATGGATGGACGATGAACTAATGAAACAAATAAATGACAAAAATAACTTATTCAAAAATGTTCAAAAAAATAAAAAAAATGTAAAGTTACAAAATATTTATAAAAAAAAAAGGAATTGGCTTAAAAATCTTATTAATAAAAAGAAAAATAAATACTTTAAAAACTTGATAGAAAATGACCCAAAAATAAATACTAATAAATGGAACTTTCTAAATAAACAAATAAATCATAACAAAAAAATTTGGAAAATACTGAAATAGAAAAATTACTAAAAATTTATGATGTAAATATCATCTTCAAAGAGTTTAAAAATGTATTTATAAAAAGGAAAACAAATAGTAATGAAATAAGTTCTAATTTACATAAATTAAATTATGAAAATAATTTCCAAAAGGATACTATAGTAGCTTTTACTCCAAATTTGCTAGATATTAAAAATATTATATCTAATTTAAAAAATCATAATTCCAATGGATGTGATCTAATCAAAATAAAGGAAATTAAAAAACATGAGAATATTTTAGCACAATTTTTGGAATTACTATTCGAAAATATAATTAGTACTGAAATCTAATCAAACTTTTGGAAGATTGCATATATTATTCCGATTTACAAAGGTGGCAAAATAAAAAACTATAATTTATAATTTTGGAAACTACAGACCCACATCTTTACTCTCGAATATTTCAAAAATATTCGAGAGTTATTTATATAAAATCATCTATAATTACTTTAACGCAAATAAACTATTAAATTCCCATAAGTCTTCTTAATTCTCCCTCTTCTAGACATTCTATCTATAGAAAAGTCTTCAAATCTTCAAAATAAAAACAAAATAAACGTATAAAACCATACATTTATTGAAATAAATATTTCTTAATTTTCGAAAAGACATGACTATTAAATTGTAATGAATACGCATACCAACCAAAAAAAAACACTGGAATTCTACTAAAAACCCTTTGTGAAAATATAAATAATGAACTTAAAATAACGGAAAAATTGTATATATTGCATACAATTTTTCCGTTATTTTAAGTTCATAGATTTTAGTAAAGCCTTTGATAGTATAAATCATGAATTGTTATTGGAAAAATTGAAAGTCATAGGCATTCGAGGTGAAATTCATAATCTAATAAAGAATTATCTATAAAATAGAAAAATGAAAAAAAAAATTCAACACCGTGTAAGCAAAATGGACAATATTAGATCTGGGGCTCCAATTTGGGACCTTTATTGTTTAATTTATATATTAACTCAATAAACAACTGTATATCCTTTTCAAATATCTACTTATACGCTGATGATATCCTAATCTTTACTAGTGACAGAGATCAAATGAAATCATATAATGGTTTACAAATGGATATAAATGGGATAAATAACTGGGCCATAAGAATAAAATGACAATAAATATTAAAAAGACAAAAGTAATAACTCTAAAAAATAAGAATAAAATAATAAATAAAAATTTACATTGTTTCTTGCACAAAAAAGATTTTATAGATTTGGTTGATACTAAACAAATAAACAATGTCTTATGTGATTGTGATAAAATAGACATCGTCACTCAGCAAAAATACCTGGGTGTATACACAGATGAGAAATTTACTTGGATTACTCATTATCATTATGTAATAAATAAATTAAACTCCTTAATCTATCTGTTCTACAACATTAAGCATATTATTCCGTTAAAACAAAAAATTATAATTTATAATTCCTTTGTGGACTCTGTTCTGGATTATGGCCTGGACAGTTGGATTTTTATTAATAAAAACCAAATGAAAAATATTAATAAAACATGTTTTAAAATATTAAGAAATATCTTTTATAATTTCAATACAAAAAGAATTGAAGAAAAGAATGATATAAGGAAAAAAATTTAAAATATTAACTATTGATGAGAAGTATACTTATAAAACAATTTTAAATAATTTTTTTATAATAAAAAATGAAAAAAAAAATAATAAAAACAGTATAATTAGAACTGGCTTATTTCAATAAATGATAAAAAAATAAAAAACAATTTTGGATATCGTTTAAACGGTAATACAGTGTAACCTCCTTTAACGGACACTCCGAATAGCGGACACCTCTAATTAACGGACATTATTGCGGGTCCCAGTCCCTTTAAATAGGACATTCCATGTTATCCACTCCGAATAGCGGACACTCTAAATAGCGGACAGTTATTTTAACTGTAATTTTTTTTTTTTTTTATTAACATTTCGACAAACACATCATGGTTGTATTTACATCGGTATCCCATACATTGATACATTGTATCGGTGTCCCATACATTGATACATTGTATCTGTGTCTCATGATTCAATGCACGAATCTGAGGCCCTTTTTTTCACTGCAGTTGCTTTGTAAATGTCAATAACTCATAAAGCTATCCTATAAACGTGTTGATTAAATTTAGTGCGAATTAAAATGGCGTCAAAAAGGAAGAGATTGGCACTGAAAGGAAAAATTGATGTTCTTGAAGTTGCTGAAAAAGAAAAGCTGAGTGTGCGTTGTCTTGCTGAACGTTTTAAAGTTGGAAAAACTCATATAAGTGAACTTTTAAAGGACAAAGATGAGATTAGAAAAATGTGGATGGTGAAGTCAAACGAAAATTCGTGAATTTGAAGATTTGTAAAAATGAAACTAAAAGCAAAATAGACGAAATGGTGATAAAATGGTTCCGCTTTGCTCGTGCAAAGAACATTTCTATAAGCGGTGTTTTCCTTCAAGAAAAAGCCAGAGAAGTCGGTCAAACTTTAGGCATCAAAAGGATGGCTAGAAATTAATTTTATCATTATTTTAAGTAAGACAAACGGATTAGCACTCATTTAAAAAGGAATATAGTAAATAATTTGAAATTGTTCATATTCTCTCATATCGCAATGATAATTGTAGAAAATTAATTAAGATTGTACGTAATTTTTCATTAAATGACATGCTATAAGCTAAAAAATAAAAAAAAGACAGTCCTCCCCAATAGCGGACACCTCCCAATAACGGACAAAACTTGCGATCCCGTGACTGTCCGTTATTCGGAGGTAACACTGTATTATATATAAACTTTTTAACCAAATTAAATGGCATAAGTATAATAGTTAAAGAAATAGGTGACATAAAAAAAAATTAATCATTGATATTGTCGATATTTTTTTTAATTTGAGTGGTATATTGTTTCTTTACATTAAACTCTCAGAACCTATACCACAGGTGTACAGTATTATAATTACACCTACATAAGTCTGATAAACATTAAAAAAAAAAAAAAAAAAAAAAAAACTTACCAAATGCATACTTAAATTTTACTAATAAAATCTGTTAATTTTGTCTTGAGTTTTATTTTTTTTTTTTTTTGAAAAAGTGTTTTCGCTCATAATACGTCTCGCATCTTTGCAATGAACCAAAAACCCTCTCAGGCGTATTTTCCTCAAATTGTAATCTGCGTCGGATTGTTTCAAATGATTTTAGCATTTCATTATACGAAGGTTTTTGATTTCTTCATCGTGATCATTTCCATTTTCATCATCTTCATCTTAATTCATTGCTGTATTGTTTTTATAAAATATCCGATTCAGTTAGTGTTTCCGAGTGTTTCACTCAACTTCAAAATCAAGTGAAAGATAATCATCAATCAGCATATCATCGTTAATTTCTTATTTTTCCCTCAGCTGTATCCTCTAATAAGTTCGTTAAATAGAAAATGCACTTCGCTATTTGGAGGTTATTTTATGAAGAAATTATCAAAATGTTCTTGGTTCCAAGAGAAAATAGAGAAATTCGCAAAATAGAGGTTCGTTAAATAGAGGTCCGACTGTACTTAACTAATATTTGTTTATTTTGAATGAATGAAATTGCATAAAAGAAATAGTTCAAGAAATGTTGCCAAAAATTTTCAACTTAATAAAAAACATCCATCACAGATGTCCATTTGCGCGAGAAAAAGAATGTCTTATTATTCTTGTTCTCTAAAGATGTAGAGATAATTTATAACTTTAAAGAACCATAATTTTTACCCTCTACAAAACTCAGAAATTCGCACCAAAATTAATTGAATGGTTCAAAAGTTATAATTTTTTTATATATAAAATCCCTAAATACTTATATAGCCACCACGCTCCCACGAGGCTCTCACACAATTTCTATACCACGGAGCCACAGAGACAGTCTTCGAATTTTGTCTTTGTTCTTATCACTGAGATTTTCCCCGATTTGGTGGAAACATCATCGTCCTCAATGATCTACAGAACGATTTCCCCATCTTCCAGACTATCAAATCATCGTTTTAAATTAAAGAAAAAGCAAAAAAAAAAAAAAAACACAAAAAAATTAAAATATCCATAAGGGAAAAAAGTCCCATCAGGATTTTTCAATGGTCGAAGCACTAAAGCGGTAGTTCGAGAACCAATGCAGGCGGGGTGAAAAATATTGTTATTTGTATGGAACCAGTTCCTAGATCAAATAAAAAGTATTTTTTTTTTTTCTGTGGGAAAGAGATCCAGAGAGATCCACTGATTAGCAGGAAGTCTCAGGACTACTTAACCAATCGAGAAAATGTGGTCTAGTTCGATTTTTTTTTCTAAAAAAATGTTAAAAATCCGTTTTTTTTTAAAGTTTTTCATATTGTTAATGTCTATTCAACTTCCTTCTGAGAAACTTCGAGATTTGTTGTGCGAAGTATTTTCAGAGCAATTTCCTGGTCTATATTTTAATCTTTGCCAAAAAAAAAAAAAAAAAAA
>JAFIDM010002131.1:100774644-100795770 GCA_023159025.1 Thereuonema tuberculata
AAGGTTGCCGACCCCTGTTCTAAACAATCGGCTATTTGTACAATGACGTCATCTCAACAAGTTTATGACAAGTCTGTAAAAGCTGGTAAATTGAGGATTGGCTTAAATTCCAATTTTCGATAATTAAAAAAAAATTAAAAACCACCAATGATCAAAAGCGAAGTAAATTCCTACAGCATCTTATCCACTATGTTAGTCTTCCTAATTTTTTATTATAAACTTAAAGGAGAAAATGAACAATTATGATTTTTCCTTATCTCTTGTTTTTGAGTAACTTCGAGAAGTGTTAAATTGCTCATCTATTGACTGGAGGGACCAGTTTGGTCTTGTGCTGTCTCTTCTCCAGGCCGGTTCTAGGGTACACCCAACCCTTTGTTAAAATTAGTTAAATCCGCTTTGTGTGGGATTTCTTACGTAGAGCGAACTTGAATCGATAGAATATCTTACACTTTGTCGCTTTACACTGATTTTCCGGGAGCTTTTTTTCTTTTCTTTTAATGTTACTGGTAACAAGAATTAAGACTGTTTTAAACTTATTACTTTCCTCCCTTTGGTAACCTTAGTTCTGAGATTATTCGAACATTCTAAACTTTTCTTACAAAATCAAAACTTATGTGGTTTAAAATTTAAAACTCCTTTTTTAAAAAAAAATTGTTAAATAATTGTAGTTCAATTTTTAATTTTCATTTTGAAACAAGGTAGGGATAGTGATTAGTAAACCAATCACAGTGCTTCGCAACGGCTTCTGAGTCACCTTTACTTTAGACTGCCCCGGGATTGTCTAGAAACTTTGCGCGCGAGTCTCTTTGCGACCCCATGCTATCTTACCCACCCCTATTTATTTGGAATAATTGTCATTCATAACTCAAACTTTGTTAATGCACTGAATTCCTAAGGAATTATTATTATTATTATTTTAATCATTATTATCATCAATTAATAATGATTAAAAAAACAAACAAAAAAACCAACTTAAGTTGAGAAACTGAAAAGATTTAAAATGAAGAGAAAAAAAAATGAAGAATAAGAATTCCCCATGAGGGAATCGAATTCACGACCTTCGCGTTATTAGCACGACGCTCTAATCAACTGAGCTAACAGGTCACCTACAACATTCAACATTCAGGCCACCTATAACTGAGCTAACAGAAGCTGTTGCGAGGCATTGTGTCCACAGACAGACAAACCGGGGATATAAGGCGTCTTTCAGAAGCCTAATATTATTGGCAGTTTTAATCCCGATAGATAATTTTTTTTTTTTTTTAAATATTAGAATTTTGTTTAGTAAATCTTTTTAAAATGCCGTTAAATACATATTAACACCTGTATTTTTGGAGTTTAGAAATGGCATGATTATGGCTAGATAAAGTTTTTGAAAAATAAAACGAAATATTGCCGATGTGAAGTAGTAGTTAAGATATGTATTAATATGTATTAGAATTTTGTCTATAGAATACTACGAGACAATTTAAAATTCATTATTTATTCTATTACTTATTCCTAATTTTTAAACTTTTTATTACACTGTAAGAAGAGATTCTAAAACAAAATTGGAAGTTGAAAATTACAGCGTTTGAGAAAAAATATTTTTTTTATTTACTTTTTGTAAAAGCAGTTTTAGTTAATTACTTTATTATATTTTTTAATTGTTAATATAAAAATATGTCAGTTGATTATTTTAAAAAGCCTGATACCAATTTGTCTTATCATAAATTTGGAATTATTATTAAAACTGTTATAAATCGAAATTCATTATAAAAATTGAAACTACAATCCTTTCAAATTTATTATTCAAAATTTCAGATGTTTCATTACATTAGTATTTCAGATGTAATAACTTATCGTTAACTGGAATTTTGACTGAAACCGAAAACTAACTAATATCTCCGTTTCCACTTACATCTTACGATTTACTTCTTTGTTGACGATGTTTACAATCTTCGCCGTATGATGGAGCTGACGTAGTATGAGAACGAAGAAAAGCAGATTGGCGACGAGGATAATTGCGATCGGTCCATAGTAAAAAAGCAAGGCTGCTTCAAGATATTGGAACCAGCAGGTACCATATTGAAACGGAGTGAAGTTCTCAACTTCCGACACCTGAAAGATCATGATTATAAGAACGAGGAGAAAAGGTAACCCAAAGGCATACAAACAATAGATAGCAATTTTCTTCTTATCGCTAAGGTTTGAGTTCTTGGTAGACGTAGGATGAGAAATGCCTTCCACAAGACGAAGGACTGAACACTGATCCAAAAGAATGACGACAGACTGAAGAAGAGTTGTGTAAGTCGGAAGGGTATACAGGAAACATCTGGCAAGTATATTTCCACAAGACGTCTGAAAAATAAAAAGAAAAGAAAAGTTTGTGAATGCGCCACTTTAGAACAAAAAAAAAGATAAAAAAAATCTCTGAAATTATCTTCAACCTTGACCTATTATTCCAAATAAAGTAACCCACAGGACGTGGACCAGAATATATCACTTATCCAAGAAATAACATGAGGTGTTTGAAGCGCCATACGTTGATAAATATTAGGCACATCGATCTCAAACTTTGGATTGTAGGCTTATGTGTCATTGGAAGTGCAGTCATGAAAAAAAAAGTTTCTAGTTCACAAGTCACCACCTGGCGGCATGTGGCGCTGCTATCGACTATGCCGTATCTTCTGGTTTTCGCAGGTCGTTCGAATTTGGAATTGTGGAACAGAATGATGAACATGTCGGAGCAATTCATGATTCAGACGCCCACATTCACGTCTTTTTGCGTTTTTCAAGCGTGTAGATCCTCGATAGATCAGGACTTTATCCTTGAGATCAGGGCTTTGGAGCAGATCAAATTTGTAATTGCTCCACTGCGACATCAAAGTACTTGCTCCATGCTCCAAATAAACATTTTAATTCGTATTACCACAGATCAAATATTAAAAAACAAGCGTATTTTTTTTTAAATAAACTTTATTAATTATCGTAATTAATTCTATAAAAGAAAACTGTGGAGAGTAAGTCATTTTTCATTTAATATCCTTGAATGTCATTGAATATTAATTTTAAGGCAGAAAATAGTCACACGACACTGGCTTGTCGATGCAACTCGACAGGCAGCTTGAATTGTGTATGGGTAACCCTCAATAGCTTCAAACGCTCATGAGCCTACCCATACCCTCGATTGCATGGCAATCTTGGTGAAAAATCCTCTCAAAGTCGTCTTTATTCGAATGTTGCATTTCTGAAACTCTCTGACGTTTTTCCAGCTTGTCCAGCTCTATTTCAAAATCACCATCTTCTGAAGAATTGTCTGTTGAAATCGAACTACTCTATTTATATTTCCGTTCTGTGATTGTTAAAAGCTTGCTATTCGATGTGGCTGTTCGGATTCAGTTGTTGAGGATTCCATCCCTTCACCCTCTTGTCTCATATCGAAACGTTTAAAAATCTTTAGTTTTTCGAAACGTTGGGCAACATCCAAAAGTCCTTCTTTTGCTTTTATCGTTTGCGACGAACTCATTAAATCCTATACCGGATATCTACTTAAACTCTGGCAAGAAAAATGGCTGTTTTGGAAAAGTTTTTCTTCACGTTTTCGTGTCTTGGAGAAATTTTGCAAGTTTTGCCACTCCTTCATGTAAAACTCCCGGAGTTATGTCAGCTGCTTTTGAAGGATTACTGTCGTAAAAATTTGGCTTTGCCAGGAGATCTCTTATATTCTTAGCTTCTTACCATTCGGCTTGAATTAATATAATTCTCTAGCTCCAAGTTGGAAATGTAAAGTTAGGATCCTCAACCCATTTTGCAGGAACATCCATGTCGAGTTCTCGACCATCAATTTATTCAGTGAAATAATTTCAATTTTATTTGTATTATTAGAATCAGTTTCATCTTGTTCGCTGCATAGTCAACACATTTACTCAAAATTTGATATAAATAATTAAAAAAAAAAAATCAAAATTTTAAATTTATAATAATAAAAAAAATCTGGAGCAGATGAGCAGTCAAAAACTTGTGTGCTCCGAATCCTCACCATCTCCGGGCAAAAACCCATTGCTCAGCTGCTCCGGCTCCGCTCCGAAGCTGTGCCAGTGCAAAAAATTACAAGGATTGATGTCAGGGAATCGTGCGGGCCATGCATAAGGATATGTTTGCTAATTACACGATGTTTAGGGATGCACTCTGCAATCGTATTCCTAGCAAAACGTGATGTGTGCAGTATAACTCCATTTACACAGCCAACAGCAGCACTGTATGCCCCCTCATGGTGACTATGTGAACTACAAACTTTTTTCGCACGATTGCATTCCCCATGACCTATAAGCTTATAATCCAAAGTTTGAGATCGATGCGACAAATGATAAATATGGCGCTTCCAACACCTCAAGTTATTTCTTGGACACCGGGTATTTTGTCGTAGTAAGAGCGAAAGTTTTCTGAAGTTTTCCGATTGCTGTTATAATCGTGCTTCCCATAGCCACAATCGTTTATTTTCTTGGCCTTTGAGATTACCGGACTTTAACCATATATATTTCTTTCGTTTGATCGTTTTTTGGCTATAAAAATGGTTGCTAATTTCAAGATATAAATATCGGTATAAAATGCAGTTGGAGAACATACACATAGATTATACTGTTTTTATATTTTTCTAAAAACGAACATTGAAAAATTGATTAAAAATCTTAGCAACACTATTGAAAACCCTGATAATGACTTACCTGATAATGACGAAGATATAGGCAGCGAGGAGACTAGATATAAGGCAGAGTAGAACTATGTTGTGCTTGAGATTGAACTGTGGAAATAGAAATGCGAAAATAAGGATAATCACCAGACTTATTGTAGAGATTATCCATGGTATTAGTAAAAGACGCTTATCCACTGCATATTCGGTTTGATAACAGATGAGAACATCAATAGGATCATGTACAACGTAATTTACAACATTGTACTTTTCATTGCGAGCCAGTATTTTGATTGGCCCTTCGTAAAATATCTCTTTCTTTCGGGGGTTGATTTTCATCTGACATTTTAAGAATTCTAAAAAAAGAGGTAGACATTTGTAGTCTGTTTTATTCTCAGAGACGACGAATTCGTCGTAATAAAATGGAAGTTCTATGTCTGTAATGAAAGGTCTAAGTAGCATCGTTGTACCTTGAATTTCGTACCATGTTTTTTCAATAGCATTTTTGTTCTTTTTCTGCAATTCATAACGCACTGACGATTATATTTATATCCTCGGTGATTGCTTTGAATCTCTGATCTCTGATCTTCCGGAACAAACATTAAAGGTTCTTCGAACTCTTTAAAGGAAACATTCAACTGTAAGCCCTCCTCAACTCCTAAGAGCGCTGATAAAACAAGGAGTTTCACTGTTACCCACATCTTATCAGCGTCTACTGTCTACCTTTTTTTTTTTTTTCTTTTCTTTAAAGCCCCGCGAACACCATGCAATTTTTCAACAACTTAGTCGTCCAATTTTGACGTCACGAGCAGTTTTGAGCCCGTTTATTGATTATATCAACTCGTGACGTCAAAATCGGACGACTAAGTTGCTGAAAAATTGCATGGTGTTCGCGGGGCTTAAACGTAGAACACTTCAAGTTTTGTCTTGAAAAGTTATTTTTTTGTTTTTGAATTCCTGTGAGAGGAAGTGACTCTCGTATTTCATAGAAATCGGATAAGTAAAGGAAACGTGGGAGGCGTTGGATTATTTTACTTTTTTTTTTTTTTTTTTTTTTTGTCATTTCTTTTATTATTATAGTAGTAGAAGTTATTGATGTGAAATTAAAATTTAGATTAAAACTTTTTTTTTTTTTAAGTAAATAATGTTTATATTTTGAGAAACTAATAAAAAAAAATCTGACATTTTTTTAACCATTTTTGTATTCTTAAGATGTGTTTCAATTTAAAAACAAAACGGAAACAAAAAATAAAAGTAAGACGGAACATTCGTTGAGGTGAAGTGTGACTTCTTCCAGTGGTTTTTGCGTCACTTGGTTTTCTGTGGTTCATTTTGTAAAGATTGTTATTCAACCTTCGTCTTTTCCAAACGCTGAAAAAATTCAAAGTATCACAGATAAATCAAGGATATTGCAGCCTTTTTTTTTTTTTTATTTTAAGTTTTCTTGAAAGTTGGAGGTTTTATTGTTTGAAAATTTTAGGCAGGAAGTGATATATGATACTTCGTAGAAGAAAAAACAAATTCAAAAAATAAAAATATATCTAGTTTTTTTGTATTCAATGGAGATTACTTAAAAAAAAGAAATGAATGGAAGCCTTTTGTTTGTTTTTATTTTCACAATATTTTAAAGAAAGTAGGCGTCATGTTTTTTCAGAAACTTTCGTTCTATTGGGCTTTCGCTTTTTTTTTTTTTATTGTTTCGCTGAAATGTATTGATATAGATATGAAGTAGTTATTGAAATTAGAAATTCATGTACACTGTGTGAATTGTGGGGTTAATTTCATTACTCTGAAAGTCTGTAGTTATTCCTGGGACCATATCGAAGGATAAAAAGATATGGTTTTAAAACTTTGATTTTTTTTATTGCTTTCATTTGATACCAGTTTTGATCATGTAGTTTTTTGTAATAAAATATGGAAATTACCGATACCGTTCTGAATAACCCTGTAACATAGATAGATTTGGCTCTAGTATTAGGATATCTACATTTTCGCTAAATTCAAGTTTATCGATATGTAATTTAATTGCCTTTTGATAAGCTTTATTATCAAAGAGATTGATATAAGAATTGAACGATAATGACAAGACTGAAGTACCGGAAGTAGCTTTACATTATGAAATGTTTAATCATTCAGTGGTTGAAAGATTGTAAGAAACACAGGCAGATGCAGATTTGATAATCCTCCAATTTCCTTGGGAAGTAGGCTAAAAAGTGGAAAAATATCCAGAGAAAAAGAAAATCTCCGAAGATTTTGAAAACTCTAATCGAAAGCATGTTTTGCCAAAGAGCGTGGGATATCATGAACGACTCTCAACAATATTCTGTCCTCGCATACTGTTGCAGAAACATGTAATGGAAAGAGAAAAAGGAAGCGTTTATCACCGTATGAGAAAGTTGAAGAAGGCCTTCTCCAATGCATAAAATTTGCTAGAGAACATAATGTGCCTATATCGTGCTTAGTACTGAAAGAAAAAGTTCTACAAATAGCCGCCGAATTAGGAGAGAACGATTTTATGGCGAGTAATGGATGGATACAGAGATTTAAATTAAGACATGACTTAAATTTTAAAACAGTGTGCGGTGAAACCGGTGATGTGGATGATAGCATTTTAAGTGATTGAAAGAAATCCGTGTTAGATGACATTTTGAAGCGGTATGAACATTGCGATGCATTCAATGTTGATGAATGTGGACTTTTTTCCCGGGTCTTTCCCGACAAAACTCTTACTCTCAAGAAAGAAAAATGTATAGGGGGAAAAAAAGTAAAGAAAGACTGACAATTTTCTAAGGAGCTAATATGGATGGCTCTGAAAAACTGAGACCGCTAGTTATCGGAAAATTTCAAAAGCCAGGTTGCTTTGAAAATGTCAAGTCTTTACCTTTGGATTATGATGCAAACAAAAAAGCAAGGATGAATGCTAACATATTTGAGAAAACTATACGGCGTTTCGATAGATTTGAGAAAACTATACGGCGTTTCGATAGATACTTTTTGAAAAATAAAAGAAAAGTTGTTTTCATCGCAGACAATTGCCCTGCTCATATCAACATACCTCAGTTGAAATCAATTGAACTTGTTTTCTTACCCCCAAATGTTACCAGTGTTTTGCAACATTTGGATCAGGGAGTCATTCAAAAAATTGAACTACAGAAAGTTCCTTCTGAAAGATTTGATTTCAGCAATTGATGAGAAAAAAAAATTTCACGTGTCCGTGTTAGATGCAATTTTTTATATTCATAAAAGTTGGAGCTTGGTGTCAAACATATGCATTTCAAATTGCTTTCGACATGCTGGTTTTCAATTTTCTTCAAATACTTTGGATGAAATAACAGATGAAGATGATATTCCTTTAGCTGTGTTAATACAAGATCTCAGAAATCGCTACTGTGCTATAGAAGGGGAAAGTGAATACGTGAAAATTGATGATGAAATTGCTACCACTTCTCAAGCTTCGATTTCCGAAATTGTCTCGCAAGTTTTAGATTCCAATGCAGCAGAAAGTGAGGATAACGACAGTGATATTGAAAGTGAAGCGCTCAGAGCATTAAATTTCGTAAGACATTTTTGTTACGAGTCATGAGGGAGCTGAATAACATTTTCAGAAATTACAAAACTTAATGGATCCCAAGGGGTGACCTTATATCAAGGCCTGACTGTAGTTTCTCTCGCTTCAGTTACATTAAGTGTCCCCGGATTTCAACTATGTTGAACATCTTTGAAATAAAAAAAAGCGGTTCGTCTCAAGATTGTGTCCATCTCCAAATTCGAGGCATAATTATGATACAATATTTCTGCATAGTGCTTACATCATCTAATAGAATCAAGGAGAAATGATGGTATTTTGAAAGCCGAAGGAGCTTAAAGCCACATGTATACTAATACTAGTTACTAGATACATGTATACTTAATAAACTGTATAGTAGATGGGAGTGCCGAGTCATCTGAATAACTTCATGAAGAACTTATACACCGATCAATAAGCAACAGTGAGAACTGCCTATGGAGAAACAGAGTGGTTCAGGGTTTCCAAGAGCGTTCGACAGGGCTGCATCCTTTCTCCATAATTGTTTATTCTATATGCTGAATATATTATGCGTAAATCCGGATTCAATCACATTCGAAGTGGTTTCAAGATTGGATGAAGTATTAATAATCTGCGAAATGCCGACGATACAACCCTAATTGTAGGATATGTAGAAGATCTCAAAGCAATGATTGCTAAGATCAAGGAAGAAAGTGCTGCAGCCGGGTTAGAGTTGAATGTGAAAAAGACGAAAATTATGCCAACGGGAACCCTACAAAATCTCAGGATTGGTAATGAAGAACTTGAGACGGTGAAAGATTTTATTTTCCTGGGATCACTGATAAGCCAAGATGGAAATTGTAGCCCAGAAATTAGAAGACGGCTCTTCCTGGGGAGGAAAGCAATGATGAGCTTGAGCAAAATAATAAAGAGCAAGGACGTTTCACTGACAACCAAGATACGAATCATCAAAGCTATGGTCTTTCCTGTAACCATGTATGGATGTGAAAGTTGGACAGTCAAGAAAAATGATCATCGAAAAATTGATTCCTTTGAACTTTGGTTTTGTCGAAGGCTTTTACGTGTTCCATGGACTGCTAGAAGAACAAATCGGTCAATTTTAGAAAAAATCAAACCAGAACTGTCATTGGAATCATCTATGCTAAGACTGAGGCTTCGGCCACATAATGAGGAGAGAAGACTCCCTGGAAAAAACTACCATGCTTGGGATGGTTGAGGGAAAAAGAAAAAGAGGAAGACTGAGAACAAGGTGGTTGGATGTTATCAAGAAGGATACAAATTTGAGTTTCCATGATTTAAAGAATGCCACTAATGATCGTGAAAATTGGAGGAGTTTGTCCACCGAATCACCAAGAGTCGGACACGACTGAATGGATAATACAACAACAACAACAATAGTAGATATCTCAGTTTGTAATATATAGATTATAGATGATTTTTAAAAATAAGAAGGGTTGGACCACGTTTATAAAAACGTTTTCAACAGCGCAGTGAGTGAAACCGGAAATCCTGTTGTTTGTTTTTGTTGTTGAGCGAGTGCAGTCAGTATTAACATATGTACATTATGGTTGTATATTCGAATGGTTGCACGGGTACCAATTTGGTGGGAAGGGTACATTGTAGCCCTTTCCGATGCGAAATATTTTTATTCCAGAATAATAGAAATGTGTAAGCAACGAAATTTTAAAACTTCCAAGTCCATTAGTAGTAGAAGTATTTCTGAGTCATGTTTGAAGATTGTTAGTGAAGTGAGGAAAAAACCCGAGGGATGCAAACCACATCCACGAAGCTCTGCCACTCCAGCTGTTGTCTGTAAGTTTAAACAAAATATTATGAAAGAAAACCCCAGCATCCATAGAAGTCTTGCACAACCAAAGGGAGTTTCCAAAACAACCTTAACAAGCATAATTCTTAGGAATCTGCATCTAAAGAAGCACTAGAAAGCAAATGTTCATAGACTGTTGCCTCGACACATCGCCGAACATAAGCCAAACAGTCGAAAGTTGTATGAAGAGCATTTGTCGGGCGAAAAATGGAAGTATTTTGTGACGTTGAACAAAGGATGGGTTTATCTCAATGACTGTAATAAAACATGTGCAATTTTTTATATTCATCTTGATGCTAAAGGTTGTTCAGAATAGTAGCGCCAATGTAAGGAAAAGTTTTCAAAGGGCTTCATGATCGTGACTGCTTACAGCTAACGGGGGAAGTTGCCTTTGCGAAAAATAGATGGAAAGGCAAAGGTTAATGCTACATATTATCAGGACAACATCTTACAACCGTTGTACCGCTGCGACATTCGAGCACTGTACGGTACTGCGTCGTGTGAAGTATGGATCCATCAGGATAAAGCGTGTAGTCATACGCCTGAATGTCCTACATTTCATGAATGGCCAAAGAGGAATTTGATCAGTTCCGTTCTGTTCGATTCCAGTGACATCACCTGACGCTTCCCCTATGGACTACTGCTGCTTTGGTCTTTTGAAACGGGCATTAGGAAACTAACGATCTCGAACTGTTTCTGGTTTATGGAAAGCCTGTCACGAGGAGTGGAACAATATTCCCCTTGCCACACTGCAGCGTCCTCCTATGGAAACTACGATGTAGGGCCATTTATCGAAGCAGGGCAGATAAATAGAGCAGAACAGATGGTGGAATCGCGGCTTTTTTTAGACTTCTCACATCAGCAAATTCGTTCTGATAAATGTGGTTCAACCCTCCACAGTAGCAAATGTGTTAATTAAGGCATTTTAAGGATTTCTTATGTTTATATTATAAACCTCTACTTCCTACTATCTGTTAGTGATGATAATTTAGTAATTTAGCAATTTCATAATTTATTAATAATATAATGATAATTTCTACAACTTCTTAAGAACTTTTTCATAATTCTATGCAATATTTCAATCGGTGCCATTTTCCGATCTTCAGGCGGATATACACTCCCGTGCAACTAAATCGACTCACTCCTTCAGAGCGCACAAAAAGGCGTATGTTTTTTAAACGGCTTATCCGATTTTCAAAAAAGAATTTTTTTTGAAAGCCTAATGTTTTTACTTTACAATGATACCATTATCATTAAAATCTGTACAATATTTTGTTTTATAATGCATTTTGAATGAAAATGCAAGCAAAATGCATGCTTAGGAAAAAAAATTATAGATACTTAAAATTAAAATACAACAAAAAATTCAAGCAAAACAAGGAAACTTTTTATTAATCAATACTTGGTATTGCCTCCCCGTGCCCGACGGCTTGCATACGGTTCCTCATAGACTCTATTAAGGTTTTGACAAAGTCTTGGGGGATCCCATTCCACGCCTCCTCCAGCGCAATCTTGAGCTCGTTGATATTAGACGGAGCCGGATTTCTGGCTCGGACCCTCTGTTTGAGCTCGTCCCACAAATGCTGAATCGGATTCATGTCGGGACTGAGGGCTGGCCACTCCATCGTCTCGAGACCAACCTCTTCCATGAATTGCCGAGTGGTACGTGCTGAATGACACCGGGCATTGTCATGCACCAACATGAAGTCTTCCCCGATAAATCCTGCGTAGGGCACAATATGATCCAGGAGAATGTCCTCAATGTATCGTCGAGCAGTCAGACCCCCCCTCCGGCCTCCACCAGGTATGAAAACAAGATCTGTTTTTCCCTCAAGGGATATGCCAGCCCACATCATGCAGGAACCGCCGCCGTACGAGACTGTTTCAGCAAAACAGACTGTGAAAATCGCTCTCCTGGACGCTGGTAGACCCGGCCTCTCCTATCATTACCATGGAGACACATTCTGCCCTCATTAGTGAATAGGACGGACCGCTGTTGCTCGATGCTCCAATTGACGTGTTCCCGAGCAAATTCGAGTCGTGCTGTACCGTGACTTACGGTCAATTTTGGGCCTCTAGCGGGCCGTCTTGGAGTGAGGTTGGCTTCCTTCAAGCGTCTTCTGACTGTCCATTGATTAACAGCTACTCCACGAACTTGTGTCAGCTCCTGTTGCAGATCGACGCCCGTGAGATGGCGATTTCACAGTGAAGTTGAAACCATAAAGCGATCGTCCCTCTCAGATGTGCATCGGTGCCGTCAAGTATGTGGTCTCCGAGTGAAGGTACCAGTTTCCTGAAACCTTCTGAATACTCTTGAGACAGCAGATTGGCTCAAGTTTAGTTGACGAGCGACTTCTCGCTCGTGGCCTGCTTGCAACAAAGCAACAACTTGTGTGGCGTCTTCTGGCGTAGTATCCATGGGTTTGTGAAAACAATGAATTAAACTTGCAGAGATGTGTACAGATGAACGTCTGATAAGCGACTGATAAGAAATATCGGTCCACGTGGGATTTTATAGGGGTGTGGGGCGCGCAACTGATGGTTTCCGTTCAGGCTGCATTTTGCTACGCTTACGTTCAGATCACATTCATTTGGAAAATATTGTACAGATTTTAATGATAATGGTATCATTGTAAAGTAAAAATATTAGGCTTTCAAATTTTTTTTTTTTAAATTTAAGCCATTTAAAAAATATACGCCTTTTTGTGCGCTCTGAAGGAGTGAGTCGATTTAGTTGCACGGGAGTGTAGTTTAGTACGTTCTCTAAAATCTATCCCTATATTTTCGTAAAATTATAATAAAAAACAAGTTCCAAATCAAATACTAATTTGATTTTATAATTTTACCAAAATGTAGGAATAGATTTAGAGATTGCACTAAACTATTTCCGCCTGAAGAAGATCGGAAAATGGCAGCGATCAAAATATTGGACAGAATAAAGAAGAAATTTTTAAAAAATATTTTATTTTGTTTTACGAATAGAGAATGTACTTACATCTGACGATATATTTTTCTTGTTGACGGTATTTACAAATTTCGCCGTTTGACGGAGCTAGGGTGAGAACGAAGAAAACCATATTGGCGATGAGGACAACTATGATCGATATATCGGTCATTTAAGATAGTTAGATAAGTATTAGTATCCAAAATGACCATTTAGTCCCTTCATCTGACTGCGTTACAACAATATCGTTATTTTTATTAAATGCTTACAGTCTAAAGATGAAATGTTTCCTTTGTTTTTGGTGGATGAGTTAAAAATCCCAATTTGGTGCCTGATACGTTTCTTTTCCTCAGCGTTTATTTTTTTTCCAACGCTTTTTCTGTTTTCTCGTTTATTTGGGTATTTTTGCACATTAAATTTATTTTCTTTTGTTAAAACAGCTTGTTCATACTCGTATATATCTAAATTATATTTTGATTCGTTAATGATATTCTCTGTTGTCACTTTAAGTAAGTTCCTTTTTCCTTCGAAAGGATTGTCAATTATTTATATGCCTCTTTTCAACGTTCTCGAAAGTAGAAAAATATTTATTTGCTCCTATTTTCAAAAATCTAATATAATCCTCATATTGTAGATTTTGACTTAATTCCTCAGACAATTTTTTTTCAATTTATATGTTAAAAGCATTTTTTTTTCATGTCACAATCAATAATCCTTATGTTTAGAAATTGGTCATACTTTTTTTCTAATAAGTTCTGAATTTTATGATTATTCATATAGGGTACTGAAATTCGTAACTGATTAGGTATTAGATTACTTTTCTTGCATACGAGATTAAATACCATTGCTGTTTTTACTTTCGCTAATTTTATGTTAGTTGTAAAATACCACTCAGTATTAGCACTCTTTGGGGATCCTATAGGTCTGATTTTTTTTACGTGGTCACTTACTTTTTGATGCTGAACACAATGGTGAAGGTTTCATTCTAATATCTGTAATCGTTTGGCCGCTACAGAGTGTGACATCCAGTGTAACGTCCAGGCAACATAAAAGCAATAGCGGTTCCCTATGTTTTACAGGCAAGCTGTAACGTAGGGGCCGCTAAAAAGGGAAGGTGTAACGAAAATAGGCTTCAAGTCGTTTCATGAAGATTTTGTATTTTTTTTTAAATTATTTAATCTTCAAGTTAACTAGAATGTTTATCAATACTATTGTAAAATCTTGTTGGTTTTTCTCTTCGCTTAATTAGCTTCTCTTCAAGACAACAACAACAAAAAACAAGCTTTAGATGTTTTACTTGTCCTATAAAAAATATTAACTTTGCTCATCAATCTGAACAGAGATAATGAGATTACAAACTATAATCGATTGTTTATTGAAGCTTTTTTCGCTTTTTGCTGTCAATTTCGATTCCTGACATATCCAAATGATAGTCTTAATTCCTGCCAGACTAGATGAAGCATGTCCGATGTGATGCCATTCACAGCATGGGTCATTCGTTGCTTGATATCATTGATGGATCTGGGCATTGAGAGTACGTACCTACCGTCTTTCGCGTAACCCTACAGGAAGAAGTCACATGGTGTTAGGTCCGGGGATTGTAGTGGCCTACGCGGAAGATGGTTGTCTGCGTCTGTAGCACATCCAGTCCAGCGCTCTGGAAATACACGATTGAGGAGAACCTGTGCTGCAAATGCGGATATTCACCTCCTGTGGAGGCCCCTACGATACCCAGACCTAACACCATGTGACTTCTTCCTCTGGATGATGGATCTGGGCTCACGTGAAAGACAACGTAAGCCTAGATTCATCAGACAAAGAACGGATTGCCCATCCTGTGGAGGTCATCACACCGGACATGCTTCATTGAGTCTCCAGGAATTAGACTTGAATGTGTGACAAAAGGTACGCACATTGAAAGACTTGAGTACCGCACATCAAACTAGGACAGTTGCACTTTCAATTGAAAACATTTTAAGCAATGAAGAAAATAACTTCCTTGGAACACCATCATTCTTTATGACCACCTTGTATCTGTACATAATCATAAAACACACAGTTTTATATTTCTTTTTTTTTTCTTTTTAATTGTAATATCTCCTGAATAGAAACAGTAGATATTTCTTTCATTTTATGAAGAAAAAAAAAGAAATAATTAAAAAAAAAAATCATGAATTAAGTTGTCTAAATCCAAGTAATTTTAACAATATTGAAGCTCATGTTGATATTACTGAGCGGATTTACTTCCTTTAAATTCAGGAACGTTAATCGAAATCCTTTGGTTAGATTCCTTTGCTTTCCTTTGGGAATTATTCTCACCTTCACTCGCTAATTTGTCGAGAAAACGGAAAAAAAAAAATTTCGAATATAAAAGTTTGGTCCTTTCCTGTCCTTAAATGTTTACGCCAGGTTTCAAGAAGATTCCTGAAGCTGTTTAAAAAGTTATTGGTGAGAGTGGGGGAGGGTTGCATAGACTGACTGATGAGCCTCATTTTCTAATGTTGAAAGACAAGAAACACTCATTTCAAAAGAAAAAAAAAACCAATAAAATTTTTATTGACAGATTTTTATAACATTCCCATACACAATTCAACAAAATAGCTCGCTTTTTACAGAACCTATGATTACACCTTTCTCTGTCCCTCCGTTACATGATTTCATTATTTTAATCTCATTGATAATAATACACATGTGTATGTATCTAAGGATTTATAGATTATCCTATCTCTTCGTATACATTTATTTTTTTTAACTGCAGAATATAGAGAACATTTAATAAAAATAGTAGCGTATTATATGTGATTTTATAATCAATTTGTATAGTATGTAAAACATAATTCTATTTAATACAAAACATAAATTACATAAAGAAATGTTAGAGTGGTTCTCAACCACAACTACTTCGGATGTCGAATTCAAAACGATTTTAATTTTCATTTGCCTACTGCGCAGTAAAATACATTAATAAATTTTTTTGGTTAAATCAAGTTACGTGCTCGATTAGTATCTCCATTATAAAAAAAAAAGTTGAGAACACTGCTATACAGTAAAAACACGTCCCCCCCAAAAAAAAATATCATAACGATTTCAAATATCAGCTAACTTGTAATATCCTTTAGCGTTTGAAACGTTATCCATTCCAATATGATTTGATTTAAAACTAATATAGCGTACATTTCGTAATTAACAGATATATCAGAATATGATACCTATACTAAGCCAAACGGTTATATATCAATAAATTACAAATTATTAAAAGTATTTATTGTTCATTTTGAGATCTTTCAGTATTAAAAGTTTAAAAAGAAAAAACACTCACAATCTTCACTACTGTAACTTTAGCGAGTTAATAATAATAATAATAGTAAAAAAAATCAATTACGACAAATAACTTAACAATATAAAAATCAAACTAAAATAATAGTAACAAGATAAAAAAAAATTAAGATACAAAACGAAGTACAGTCCGCATCAGTAGTTTCTGTAGATTTTAATTCATACCTGATGTTTGCCTTGTTTTACCTTAAACAATAAATTTTAATTAGCCCTGTTCAATGATACGCTGACCTAATAGAGAGAAAGGGTTCGTCTAAGGTCGTCCTAGCCATTTAATCAGTGTTCTACAGAAAAACTGAGACTAACTGCAGATATTTACTGGTAACATTGTTTATTTGGAAAATCGGCCAAAAGTAGGGGATCGTGAAAACGAGGTAATTGTTAAACAAATTACATAAGGAAGAGTTGCGTCATATCTCGTCCGGACTGTTGCGAATTGTTGGGGAAATGGCGTTTGAATTTTTCAGTTGAATAAAGTCAATTTTTGGCTTCTGATACAGCAGAAGCCTTATATTCCCACTTTGTCTGTCCGTCTGTGGACAGGTATCATTAGCAACAATCAAAACAATCACAACAATTGCGTATTTTGCATTCGCAACAATCACATTTATAATAATAAGGAAATTGAAGCAACAATTCAACATAAATTAAACAAAATGACAAAATGAACAAGTTCTGGAATAACTAGGGAACATTATCACAGTTAAGGGTAGATATGGAGCAATGAAATTTTGAGGAGCAAAGAAATTTTCAGGTGTTATGGTTTAACTTTAAGATAGCATTATTATATTTTCTTATATGTATCAGAAGCCGTTGCGAAGCATTGTGATTGGTTTACTATCCCTAACTTTTTTTTTTTTCCTGGAACACTTGACACTTTATTATAAGACTGGTTAAAACTTTTTATTTTGTTAATCCACAAAACACTAAATAGGAAAAAAATCACATTTTGCATTTTATTTACATTTTTTTTTATTATTTTCTTTAATTTCTTTATTTGTGAACTCAAATGAATGAACTAATTCATGGACTAACTACGGATCTAGAAATATTTTAATTTAATACAATCTCCCTATAGTAATTAGAAATTTATTGAATGACCAACACAGAACATAGAAATCATTTTGACAGTAAAACACAGTACAATACAACAGAACAACCACAGCTAACTACTGACGCTTCAATTAGTTACACTTCATCATTCTTGCGCAAACTATACACATTCAAATAAATGAGAAGTATTAGAAACCTAGGTCGTAATTAAGTATATTAATGAGGAATTTGGAAGTTAGGAAAAAGTTTGCCAAATTGCAGGCCTACATTGTGGAGACAAATTGAGAATGAAAATAAATTTGAAAACTAGCTTAGATTATAATAACAGTTTCAGTTGATCATCTTTTGTTGGAAAATAAAGTTGTAACTCCAGTATTCAATCAGACATGCGTCGCCTGTTTAAATATACAACAGATTGAGGAATTTCGTTGTATTTATGAAGGACAACTGAAAATACAGACCAAGGCGCTGACAGGCAAAATATTAGGAGATAAGTCCTATGGCGCACGCTTAACGTGATTAAAAGCCTTCTGTTTTACAGATACTCTTAAGCGTAATAGCACTATTACCTTAATGGGTTTTCTCGTCAGCGTCTTGACCTGCATTTCTATCAGGCGTTCGTAATTATCTAAATTGATTTATTCTAATTTTCTTTTCAGTAAATAATGAAAATTAAGACATCTCTGAACTAACAAAGGAAATTACCAGGATAGATTTTAAAATATTTTTTTTTTTTTTGGAGTATACTTATCCTTGTTTCAAAGAGGTTTTTTTTTTTTTTGTTTCTGTTTATAAGAAAGGTACAATGATGGCCAGCATTTCCCACAGAATGATCATGGTCACTGTCAGTTGCGGGAAAAGTGCGACTGCACCGCTTCCCGCCGTTTTTTCGGTGGCAGTTGACTGTTGGGTGACCGCGTTTCCATCCACGGCGTGCTCATTCTGACAGACGACGGCGGAGTTCTTTTTAGTTATTAAGTAGCTTCCAAAATCGTGAACTTCTTCGTGAGCTTTCACGGAAATGCTGAAGTTACGCTGCAACTCGAACTCGTTTTCCTCAAGTTCCCATTGATTGCAGGCTTTGAATTTGTCGCTGAGATCGAGGCAGACCAGGGCGCGCCGCCTGTCTGCTGACAACCTAAATTGGGACTCTTCGAACTCGCGGTGTTTGAGGTCCTTGACGGTGAGCTTATTGTTTTTGACTTGGAACTCTCCCGTTTTCAGGTAGAGGGCGACGGCTTTGACATCTCCGGACGACGTTTCGTCTACCGCCTCAGGATCGTTGCACATATGCAGGCATTTTTCCACGGTGGTGAAGCCTCGGCCAAACCAACACTCGTCGTTCTCCGAATGCCGAGCTGTGTCGTTGACGTCAGGGTGTTCGTCCGGGTGCAACTCGCCGTGTTCCTCTGGCGCCTCCTCCTCCTTGGTCTCCTCTTCTTCCCCGTCCGTCTCGTTCCCGAACGGATGGATCTGCAAGTTCTGTGGGTCTCCATGGCTCTTCATCGGCCCAGCACAAGAGCAACAGCCTATAATCGCCACAAGCACAAAACACTGCAACAATACACGCACCGCCATCCTGACTTTCTATTAAGACTCAAAAGTTACTGAAGTAGCTCACTAAAAAAATAAACCCTTCAGTTAATTCTGCAACTTAGTAGGAAGTGCACCGTGAGGCCTTCGACGGGATGTGATGCTTTTTCCGGTGTGGCCGCAAAATTCCTGGTATTGCGTGACTAATTGTTCATTCGTCAATAACACGTTAACTGCGATAATACCAATCTTTTTCTCTAAAATTTATTTCTCTAAAATATACAATTTAAAATCAATTGCAAACGTTTCACGCACACTTCAGATCCCCATAAAATTTTCAAAGAATTTGAAGCCTGCTTACTTTAAAATGTTGTTAGGTTTTCGTTTGTTTGTTTCTTTGTTTTTATTTTTCATTAATTTCTTTGAAATCGTCAAAATAACGGTAACGACTAAGTTTTTGTTTCTTTCGATCCTCTAATACAGTGCGGTTTCTCAAGCACTCAGTTGTGTGTTCGTCCTTTAATAATTTTTTGAAGCATTAGATGAATCTGTAAGAGATGACGTTAAATGAGTCCTGGAAATTGGTACGCGTCTTTAAGAGCAAGAGAAAACGTGAGTTTTATATTTGAAATTTCTCTGGGTTGGTCGTCGTCAGCGCGTGAAGCTACAAAAATTCCTACAGAAAAACATCACAAACTACATAATGAATTTCTGTTAATTTGAATAGTCAAACTACAATGACTATTAACCTTTATAGTTATTCCTTTAATCCACGGTTTGATGTGATTAAGATTAGTTGGTGATAACACAATAATATTAAAGTTCATTCAGGAATTTCTTGTTTTCTTTTACACTTAAGAACCGATACCTACTAATATCGGAAACATCAAGAAAAAGAGAAGAAAGGAAAAATGACTTCCTATTATAGCAAAACTAAAAATTACTTTTACTTTTGAATCCCATTTCTTCAGATTTTTTAAGGTGGGGATTTTTCGATAAGAACATAAATCCGATTAATCCTCGATGCGTTGTTTTCTGTGCCTCCTTCCCTTAGATTGCCTTCGGGCAGGAAGAAGAAAAAGTTTCCTTTGAAAAGTAGTTGTGAACTTCCGAGTATAATTCCTGATGAAAGCTGAGGTAAATTGCCTTGTACGTAAAAAGGAATTAATGGAACGATTGATTTTTAACCATTATTCAAGAATATAAAGTTTTCGTGACAGTTATTAGAGTAGGACCTCAATCATGCGTTAGGCGTTAGACTCTTGATCTCAGGTGGATCAAAGGCTTTTTTTTTTTTCCGATTAAGAAAACATATAAATCCGGAATGCATTTTACAGAGGTCGGGGTAAGCCAAGGATTCCGTCCGTAAAAGAAAGAATCTGAGAAGGAGAGGAGGAAGGAAGAACTTCGAAATCCTCCGGGAATTGGACCCATCTTCTCAGTCTACAGTCCATTGTGCCACCAGACTTCTGAAGATGATTTTGATGCCGGAATTGTTGAGTGGTACCAAATAGATACACTCTGAACTCAGTTCCGACCAACTACTTGCTTGGGGAAAAAAAAAAAAAGTTTTCACAGTAGGAAGCAAGACAAGTTCCTGCAGTCACACTCTTCCGAATTCTTTCTTTCTTTGTTTCTTTTTTTTTAATATGTAAGCTGATTTTTGGCAACTTGGAATAGGTACTAATGTTTCTTATATTCCACTAGCTGAAACACCCGTTCTTCATTCTTCGAACGGATTATAAAAAATAGATTTACTGATGTGGATGGCAGAAATTGAAATTGTGAGATCAGTTCAAAATATTCCGTTTCCAAAAAAAAAAAATCACATGATAATAGAAAAAAAATGTTACAATCGTATTTTGCAACCCGAAAATCCGAAAAGGAGTATTCTTCAACAAAGTTTGCCTCCCAACGTTTAAATCCCTTAGGGCTCGATTTCGAGAATTCCATCAAATATCATCTTTTCGATTTCGACAGAGAACACTTATGTCAAATTTCGTGTTTCCCCCTGAAGCAGTTTTGGAGATACTTATATCCTTCAAGAATTTTTGGCCCTCTGTTTACACCCCTTAGGGCCAGAATATCGAAAATTCGATCAAATAGCATCTTTTCGTTTTTGACAAAGAACATTCATGTGAAATTGTTCATTCGTCAATAACACGTTAACTGCAATAATATCAATCTTTTTCTTTTCTCCATCTTTTCGTTTTTAA